>OENT01000006.1:0-12845 GCA_900239685.1 Rotaria macrura
TCCACTATCATGGACGCTTCACCGACATCGGAACCGACCGAGGAGCCAGTTGTTGCCACTGAGTCGCCAGTCACCGATCAACCAATATCGTCTGAACCATCTATAGAACAGTCTGACGTGGAAGACCGAGGTTCATCTAACGTTCTGCTTGCGATAGCGATTGATCGAACACCATCTTCTTCCGATACAACGACAGTAGATGAGACCAGTTTGAATACGCCAATTGCATCGGATCAAAATGATTTGAAAGCTGTCCGTGTTTCTAGTGGTGAGATGGTTGAAATCAGTCGATGCGATGGCCAACAAATTGAAAGTATTGAACCACAAGATATGCCAAATTCTATAGCTGGCTTCTTGACCAGTAGTGACGTTGATCATGCACAGAAGAATCAAGTACAACCAACAAAGTTGCAAGATGGAAACGTATCACGCTTTTTCGACAAAGTGACAACAGTAATAGAAAATATCATCTCAAGTGTTAGTAGTAATGCACCAGAGACAAGTTCAAATACTGAACTAGGTGTATGTGATAATACAAATTTATCTAGTGAAGATATGAAGACATCGAAACCAACTGAGACTGATGAAATTATCATGTTTTCAACTGCCTCGATCATCTCTGACGATGAAATGGGAATTTCAATTACGAAAGTTGATGATACTATGGTTTTGAAGCCGTTAGAAGATCAAGAAAAGAAAATGGAAGAAGTTAGTGGAGAAGAATCATCTACCAGTCGGATTGAAGTTGTTAAAGATGCTTTCACAGCAATCGCTCTACCGATTACGTCCACTCCAATCAGTAATGAAGAACAAGATCGTACGGACGATGATAAAGAACCAAAATTATCATCTACCAGTGAGACTATGATCACAGTAGATGTGACTCAAGAACCTGTGACAAAGTATTGTGTACACACAATAGAATGTCAACATGAAGAAGATTCGATTAGTCCGATTCTAATTGTTCCTACCGAATCGGAAATGTCTTATGCAGAAAAAACAATATCATCCATTCCAGATGCAATCACTACAGTTCAAGATACTTCAGCAGCATCGACTACTTTGATCATTGATGAACATGAAGGAAACTCAACATCTGCAACTGATCAAAAGGATATTTCTGAATCAAGAAATGTAAGTGAACGAATCTTTTTAGAAATCAGTATGATTCATAGTTCTTTTGTTTGCATAGTCGGAGACATCTGTAACTGTTGAATCTGAAAGTTATCGTGTGTTAGATTATGTTGGACAATTTGCATCAGATATTAAAGAAAAAATATCAAGCATGATGATTTCTGATGATAATCCAAAAACAGCTGAAGTTTCTTCTATTATTGCACTGGAAGAACCTATTGACAAACAAACAGAAAGCTTAAATCTTAATGAAGTAAAAGAAACATTAATCGAAACTGCAAAAGAAATTCTTGCTGTACCACTACAATCAGCTGTGGATACATATGAAAAGATGATTTCTACACAAGAGCAATTACCATCACCTACTGTAACTTCAACAGAAATTGATACTTCTGATTCGACTCTATTAACAAAAGAATATGAAGGAAGTATTGCAGAAATCGAACCTGTCTCAAGTAATCAACAAACATCGATCGATGAACCGTTGGCATCAGTGTCTTCAATTACAAAAACAACAATAGAAGAGAACCAACTGGAACTGAAACCATCTGAACAACTTCAAATGATCGGTGATAATTACCCATGGTATCCAGCTCACTTTAACATTGCTGATGCAGAGTCAAAGTTGGTTAAATTACAAGAAACACTAACTCATGCTTTGGAACAAATCAATCAACAATCTGCTACAGCAACAGTCGAATTCGAAGCCGAACCATTTGAAAAATTTGTTATACCAGAGCACAATCGTCAAGTATTGGATGACACAAAAGATACACGTGAGAAAGTTCATGAATTAGCTCAAATTAGTACAACAATCACAACTATAATAAGTTCATCAACAGACGAACAAATCGAAGATAACGATGGATTTCAAGTTGTAAAACAACGTAAACGTGTACCATCTTCAACGGCCCACGAAAGAACACCATCACCAAACAGTATTCCATCTACAGCTAATCTAAGTCAGGATATTGATTTGAAACCAGTAATTCTTCATGGACATCCAGGTTCAACCAGTTTCTCAGACATTACTACAAGTACAACTTCTCCAAGTGGCAGCATTAAGAAAAAACATAAGAGACCAAAGAAAGATAAAAAAGAAGAGATAGTATCCGATGCTTCTATCCCAATCATACCTGATGATAAAAAACAAGAATCAGATGCTCTACAAACAAAATCAGCACCAGAACAAATTGAAACAACTAAATCTGAGATTTCACCAGTCGCTATCACTAGTGAATCTGTTCATACAGATCAACCATCGGAAGAAATTAAGCATCAAATCGAAGAATTACAACAAACAGTTGAAGAAGTCAAACAGCTCTTAACAGATACAACCAGTGAAGAACAACGAAGTGAAATCATATCAGCATCAGTCATCTCCAACATTGTAGAATTACAACAAGTCGATGATGACAATGGTGATTCCACATCTTCGGATGCTTCCCAATGGCTATCATCTTCCTTTACAAATGTTCCTGATGATATCAAACCTAATACTTGCATAGATGAACAATCTACTGTAGTGGAACCTATTGTTGTAACTCCAGCAACTGTTCATGACACACACATCAAGCCAAAACAATCTCCAACTACATCACCGACTAAAAAGAAGAAAACAAAACAATCTACAGATCATACGAAAGTTTGTACTTCTGAACTTCAATCATCACCACCAGTTAGTGAAGAACCCACAATTGAGATTAAACCAAATCTACCAACGCCAATTAAGACATCGACACCAATTGTTCGCACTACTAAACAAGTTAGCTCACCAGAAGAAGAAGAAGAAGAAGATATTGATGATAATGAAGGTTTTCAGGTAGTACATTACCGTAAACATATGTCATCAACCTCAGGATCCGAAAAACATCCGCCAACACTACCATCGAAAATCACAATTAAACAAAGATCTAGTTCTGATAGTGATCATAAACAGACAGCTGGTCAAAGACGGCATGTTTCATCAATACCTGTTGCTGTTACAAAAAAGACGACAGGACAACAAAAAGCATCTAAAATAGAAACAAAATTAATCGATGCTCCATTATCTGCACCATCGGCTGATACTGATATTAGATCTTCATCTGGTACTGATGTCAATAGAGCTAAGCACAATGAACAACAGCCAGTTGAACAACATGAAAAAATTACGATCAGTAGTATGTCAGAAACCCAACCTTTACTTCCAACATTGTCATCCTCTGGTACCGGTTCATCCCTAATTATTGATGTCGTTAGCCAACCGAAGCCAGAAGAAGAAGAAATCATTACACAAACTCAAACTTTATCAGCATCATCATCAATATCTACGACTCAAGAATCAAACGTACAATCTGAACCAATCAAGCCAGCACCAGCAGAATCTATGACATCAGCGCTTCGTGTTAAAGCTTTTACTTCACCAGAAGATGAAGAAGATGAAGAAGATGGTGAGGATAATGAAGGATTTCGAGTGGTTCATTATCGAAAACGTATATCATCAGCGTCAAGATCAGACAAAACACTACCACCAATACCACCTCAAGGACGTAAAGAAAATTTCGGTCGTACTGTCAATCCTAAACCTCTTTTTATTCAAGGACGTTATGGTGTGGGATCACGTTCTATACCACGCACGACTACTGGTGATAAAATATCTTCTCGTGGACGTCAAGCAGTTAGACCTAGACACAATCGACAACATATGTCACCATCGAATATGCCACATTCACCTACTACGAAAGAAACACATCTTATGTCATCATTCGTTAGTGAAATGAAACCGATGGAACCACTGAGACCATTGATGGCTGATCATATTCCAAGATTAACAGATCTTATTCTTCAACCACCATCGTTTATTGATCAAAAACTACCCAAACAAATCGAACAAATACAATCAACAGATCGTGTTCAACAGCCACAGTTAATACATGTTGAACAACAAGCAATACCTCCTCCTCTAGAATCGAAACCATCAATTGAATATCAACAACAAAAAGAAACCGAAACGAAACATGAACCATTGCCTACGCCTGTAACATCTCTCGAAGATCAATCTATTCATGATATCAAGCCGATTGTTCAACAACCTGCAATTAAAGAAACAGCTCCACCAATCACATCCACAACTGAAACTCGAAAATCTACAATTGAAGAAGAAGACGATGACGGATTTCGTCTTGTACGTTATCGTAAACATAATTTACCACAACCAGCAACACCCACGTTTCCACAGCAGCAAAGTTTTGATTTTGATACTGGAAAAAAACCTACTGGTATTCCAAGAAAACAAACTTCATCTCAGTCTTCATCATCAGGAACAGCACCAGCAGCAACAACAACAACAACACCTTCTACTACTGCTACTATTTCTACAACAGCTCTTACACGTACTTCAATGATCCCGAAGAAAAAAACAACAAAGACTAAAGACGATATCGTTAAAATTGATACGGTTTCAACTGCTGGTATTCATTCACCATCAACTACTGATAACGATGTTACTTCATCATCTAAGGAAGAATCTTCAAAAAGAACGACTACTAAACATCCACACAAAGTCATCGAATCTCATGTCATAGCAAAGGATGTTTCTTCTGATCATACCGAAAAACAAAAAAGAAGTCCTAAAGAACATCATAAAGCAGCTGTATCAATAGTTCCTACTCAACTTGCATCAAAAACGTCTGATGATGTACAAACGGAATTGCAACAAACGAAATCAGCAACATCACCAACCACAACTAGTGCTGATACCAGTGAAGAATCATCAAAAAAAATAAAGAAGAAACATAGACGACCAAAACGCGAACCACTTGGATTAGAAATGTCTACAGCATCCGATGAAGTATCTAGTTTAGCAGATAATATTACCACCAAAACAACCACGGCCACATCAACTAGTCATTGTCAAACTGTAGATCCTGATATTCTATTAACAGCAACTACAATGAAAGAAAAAGCTGATAGCGTTATGTTAATCGAAGAAATTCACACAAAACAATCCATAGAACCAACAACACAGATAGACGATGAACAGCATCAAACAATAGTACATAAAAAACCTTCAAAAAGACGAAAGAAAAAATCACATGCTGGTGAAAAACAAGACCAAGATGAAAATCTAATGACTTCTTCAACAACTAGTACAACAGATAAAGATAGTAGTAGTGCTGCGGCAACATCTATCAAACAAATCTCTCTTGAATCTATGAACACTACTCGTTCACGATCCAAGGATGATAATCAAGAAGCAGAATGGACAGAAGCGCAAAATACAAAGAAAAAGTCAAAAACAACAATCGAATCCGGTGAACAAAAACTAGCATTCTATCCACATGCAACTTTGCCAACAGTGACATCAAAAATTGTACCAGAAAAAGTGACTGACGTACAATTTAAATTTAAAAAAGGTGGTGAATTGACTGTAGAAAGTCAAGCAACATTAGAACGCTCCCCAACTGAGTGGGGTACAGTTACATTTACATCGGATGAAACAACTATGTCACAACAAACTCCTGAACAAGAACCTAACATGGAACAATCGATCGATATAATTGCTCAAGTTGATACTGAAACTAAGTTAGAAACATGTACAAAATCCATTGACAGTAGTGAAACTGGTGGTGAAGCAGATTTAGATGCCTATCGTGATCAAACAGGTCGTCTTCGTCGAAAAAAACCACGTAAACATACAAATACTTCAAATAGACCAGATGATATACCTTCTACAGTGGAACATCAAACATCAGACGAATCTAAACTTGAACATCAAGCATCATCGACAACTGATCTCGAACAAAAACCATTAGAAGAATTTAAACTTGAAGTGCAATCACCAGTGGAATCTAAATTTGAACAACAAACATCAGAAAAATCCAGAGTTGAAGAAGAAATATTCGAGGATAATAAACTTGATCATCAAGCAATTAGTGAACATTGGGCCGCCGTTTTAGCAACTCCATTGTCGAAAGTGGATGATGAACAAAACGTTAAAACAGAAGAAGTTCAACAATCACTACCATTTGAAGAGGAAGATACGAGCGAACAAAGCACGAAATTAGATTTATTTTTACCTGATTATATTCGACAACCTATGAAAACAACAACAACAACAACACCGCGTCCATCATCTTTAACTGATGGCCAATCGAAAGTATCGTCACATGAACAAGTAACATCTGTGACACAAACACATTCAACACGCACTGTACTTCCATCATCGTCCAATCGATCAACTAGTACAGATACATCGGAAAATGAGAGCCGAAAACATGTACGAGAATTTCTTGATGAAGAAACTCATTCGACAGAGGATTCAAGTTTTCTGTCAACAACATATCAAACAGAAAATAGTGCTGCATCTTCATTACCTCCAAGTGGTGCAACTCGAAAGAAAAAGCAACGGCCCAAAATGCTGAAAAAAGATGTCGAAGCTAAAACACTGTTGACACATGAATTTGATGACAGTCCATTGACTATCACTGAAATTCAATCGCCATCATTGATAAATGAGACAGGTCAAGATGAATCATTTTTATCATCTATGCGTCAACAACTTAATTCCGTTATTTCCAATATCACGGATTCATTTACATCAACAATATCTTTTCATAAAGAAACTTCTGCAGACCAACAGACAAACAATCAGACTGATGAGCCAGTGCCATCAACAGAAGAGTCATCAACTGGAATCGTCATAACATCTGCAGAGTCTACTGCAGCAACCAAAAAGAAACCTTCAACACGTTCACCACGTAAACGTTCGAAACGAGATAGTGGTCCTGATTATGAAACTCTACCGAGTCCTCAATCTGATGATATTGAACAAGCATTTGCTGGCATTCAAGTTGCCACAACAGTCCCAACTGCAGTCGATACTGATCAATCGGATTTTATTAAAGTTGAAGCACATAAGCATCAATCGCGACAACGAACATCGTCTGGTCGACAAACATCTACAACTGACGAAACCAATGAACAAAAAGCTATATTAGCTGATGATGAAGAAGATGAAGATTTCGCTACTAAACCTGTCATATTACATGGAACTGGTAGTGGCACAAATATTCAAACACCGATTGAATCAATCGTTGAACATCAAGATTGGTCTTCAACGACAACATTAGAAAACAAGCGACGACATAAGAAGAAGAGTGCGACTGAAGAAATTGAATTTATAGCACAAATACCGGATGAGTTCAAATCTGATAAAGATGATTCGATATCCGATCAACCCTCATCCAATGAGCTCTCATCAGATCAACAGGTATCGACAACGAATGAACAATTACGACCAGTTCAAGGTTTTCATTCATTTACACCGAACAAATATCAATACAATCAATATGAAGAAGGACCAGACCCTTCAACAGAACATGTCATATCTACAACAGGGAAAAATGATGATGAAGTTCTTGCACGAGGCTTTAATCTGTGGTTACAAGAACGAAAAGATAATGAATCAGCATCATCATTAAAAAACGATGAACCAACAACAGCGACTAGCAGTTTAACACGTGCCATGCAAAGTCTCATTATTCAACCGATTGAAACTGATAATGAAGACGACGAAGATGATTCATGGAATGGACCTCATGCTAGAAAACCAACGTATACAACTGGTGTTCACATTGAAAAACGAATTCATACATCGAGTGGATACAATATAAATCATCCACGATCAGTCAATGTTTTGCCATGGTTAATTCCACAATCAAGTGAAAATACATATCAAGATGATTCATCAAAGTATGATCCAGATGATGAAGACGATTCAATGAATGATGCATCAGAAAAACAACAACTGCCTCGTATCATGAATGCACAACTTTCGACGAAAGAAGAACGACAAATGCATTTAAATAATTTAGCTGATTTAACGTTGCAACCTGACATAACTAATTTACCATCATCATCGTTATCATCCGCCGCTAAATGGAATGAACCTCCATTACGTACTGGTGATGATAGTAATCAACAACAGACGAAATTTACTGATGATGATGCACAACGTTGTCTAGGTGAATCTTTTTATCGTGAATCACTAGGGCCTGAACCGCTTCAACCTGAACAACGAACTTCAAGTAGTTTAGTTAATCTCATTTTAAAAGCATCTGGCTCATCAGAAGAAACAGATGATGATGTCAATGATAATGAAGATGATAATCAAGGCAATAAAAATAACAACAATAATAATAATTCTTCAATACATTTCGATGAATGGGCACATTTTCTCGAATATCAAAACGATGAACCCATGTTTCAATCATCCGGCTTAACATCAATGACAAATGACCAATATCTATTTACATCATATGAATGTTCATATGCACGAGAATTAGATGATGACACTATTGTATCGGATGCTGATCATTCAAATTTAGTAGATTGTGCAGACTATTCGTATGAAAATGAAAGCAAACGTTATGGAGATTTCACATTATCAAACGAAAATTCTGCTACATCCGAAACAATAATTGATCATTCTTCATTAGCATCAAATTCAAATTCTCAAATATCTCCAAGACATAAACCTTCGGAAACTTTTCAAAGATGGCGAAATCAAACTAATTCGAATTTATCAAATGCAACAGAAAATCAAAATGACGATGAAATATTTATATCTTATTCAGACGGTGGTCTTAGCAGACGAGTGAGACCAAATACATAAAACAATTTTTTCAACTGATCTCCTTTGCTTTCCTTTTTTTCACTTCCTTTTTCCTTATCATTATTTGGCCTTTTTTTTCTTGCGTTATCTGTTTTGTTTTCTACAATCTATACTCACTCTATCTCTATGTTCTATTTTCTTTCTCATATGACTCTCTAATCTAGTCGATCAACAGATTCATTCTTCATTGAACAGACGATTTTCATACGCAAGAAAAGACTTCTTCTTAATTATCAAATCGCCCATGGCAAAGCAAGATACAACAAACGGATAAAGTTTATCAATACATTCCGGTCTGGGTCTTACGTGTCAATGTAATTTCAACTATTATTCTGAAGAACACTGGCTAGTATTCTTCTTATCTTTACATTATTAATGGCAAGTACCTTTGGTTTATTTGTTATTATTATTATTATCATTTGAGCTGTTTTCTATTATTGAAATCGGTGACATTATTGTTTCTTTTTATTTTTCTACGTAATTCAAAACATGCGAAGGCATAAATAGATCTTCGTTTAACAAACAAGTGTATCTATATCCTTTATACAACAGATGGATATGGTAAAATCAATTAGGTTTATGATGTTTTTTGTTATCTGTTATATTATCGTTTGACGCATTATTCTGATAAAATTATTTTTTATGTTACTGAACAATAACTACACTAAAGATTATTCAACGACACGTATAAAAGAAGAAGTTTTTATTTAAAACGGACCTATTAAAATATAAACAATTTCGCCTCGTGTATTTCTTTTCATAATGTTTTTTGTTTTTGCTTGCGTGTGTCACATGCGAAATAATATTTGCATGTGTTCTGTATTTGTCCATTTTACCCCTGTCTGTTATTCACTCATTCATCACACACAGTGTCACATTTCGCTTGGTTTTTTTTGTTTTGGCTTCTATGTGTTCTGTTGACTTTTTTATACCATTTTTAGTTGAGTTGATTAGATTATGAGAGAAAAGAGAAAGTGAATAATAATAAATAAAACTCGAAACACTTGCAAAATACAAAAGAATTTATATGCTTATTCAATACATATATCTATACTTAGACATTGGATCAATTTTCATCCTCCACATCTATTTATCATCGACGAGCAATTACCGGATTCGTATGGATCGAATATCTCTTTTTAATCCTCTTTTTTTTCCTTTTTATTCAATCTATTACGTCAATGCTATCCTAGAGTTGTACGATCATAGCACATACATATTCGTGATAACGCACGTCAGACGCATATTCACTGATATTCATGATTTGAAAGAAAGAATTTGCTCTTTTCTTTTATTACAAAATTATATGCAAATTCAATATAATGTTGCCTATAAAAAAAGGAAGTTAACACTCATACACACACACACACTTGTTACTTTGTCAAATTACACTTTGTACCACAAAAGTAGAAAAGTTAATGAATAAAAGCAAGAAGTTTTATCACATGTACTCGATGAGTATATTCATTTGTTGAACTGCATAAATTATTATAGTACTTCATAAAAAGAAAGTGCTGTAACATTTCTGAAAATCCGACGTTTATAATGGATAAAAAATATCTTATGTCATACGGTTTTAGCACAAAAACATGCTGTATATGTAATTAAGTAACATTTTTATTGGGAAAAAATCAATTATGCCAAAGTTTTTCTCTACATCGGCTTTTGTGTCTGTCTCTCTCTTCTTGCTGATACATCTGGCTCTCGACGATGACGTATGCAACGCTTGCATATGTCAACAACATTGACTTCAGTTTAGCGAGGTCGACACGTCTGTGGCTCTTATTGATGATGATGATGACAACGACGACAACAACAACTAGTAAAGTAATCGACAGCCAATATTCTTGATAGATGATTCCTGTGGATAAGCATAAGTATGATTACTAACGCGAGTGGGTTATGCTATGTCGAAAGCTTCATTGCTCTTCCTACTTTCATATGTTCTATTTCTACATATATCTACGTAGTTTTGTTCCTCGTTTGTATGATTACAGCATCGAAGAAAACAATAACTGCACCGAAAGAAAGAAAGAAAATGCATGCGTGATATAACCATTTCTTCTCTTGTACTAAGACATTTTTTAGTGTAACGTACAGAGAAAGCAAGGAATAGGTAGAAGAGAATTCATCCTATTCATTCACACATCTATATCGTATATGAATGACTTGTATTATCGTTTTCTTTTTTTTTCCTACTACCATAATGAATGATACAGGCAGAGAAATCATACATGTCAAATCAAATTAAATTTTCCATTTTATTCGACAACAATAATTACTTATATGTATACTTATCGTAAAAACGACGATAATAGAATTTTATTTTAAGTTTATCGCTCAAATTGGCACTATACAGTTGAATATCAAGGTAAGCAAATGGTATATATATATATATATATATATGTGTATATAGATATACATATACATATACATATACATGTGTACTTGTATTACTACTAACTTTGCATCGACTTCACATATGGTTTTAGAATATAAACGAAAAAAAAAAGGCAATGAATGCAGACGTTGAATTGAAAGAGAACAAACTACAACATGCACAAAGTTTCGAGCAGAGGAGAGAATAGAATAGAATTGTCGGATCAATTTATTTCGACAGTATTGAAGTGAAGGTTTCTCACGCCCACTGGATGTGCTTATCAATCGGTTGATTTTTTTTTGTACTTCTCATAAAAAGGTATTTTCTTAATTTATAACACAGAAAAAGGAAGGCTATGTACAAGTATGATCCATCGGATATAATTATTCTTGTACAAGAATTCATTTTTTGTTCTGTACATTACATCATTCATTATCAATAGATTTGTTACTCGTTGTACCATTTAGTCGATTCAGTATCCAACTGAGACAAATGGGCCAATCCGGATTTCTATTACATCTTAGCTTGATAATGGAAAATACTGCGATAAGCAATAAGCTTATACGGGGGGGGGGGGGGGGGGGGGAAAGTAGAAAGAAAGAATAAACGATGGTTCTGATGTTCAGTGAATTCTTCTCGTTGCTCTTATCATATGCGTATACATTTGTCTTGATTGTCTTTCTATGCATATAATCATCCTCTTTTCCGACAAGTCCATATCGAAAAAGAATGACAATCTGTAATAATACTCTTTCGTCGTCATTTATCCTTCCTTTTCGTCGTTTCAGTCGTCATCTTTCGTTTTTCTCGCATATAAACGCACGCACATACTTAAGTGTAACAGAATGAAAAGAGCCTGTTATATGGTTTTAAGTTCATAAAACGAGCAAAGATATGAGGTGATTGATTTCGTTTCATTACCTGTCTTCTTTGCTGTGCGGTTTTTTCTCTTTGCATACTTTCAAATTTTGCGTGTATATGTTTGTCGGAAAATGGTGATGTATGAAGCAGTGATACCTTCAACGAATCCAACAAAGATTTTTTACATTGTACGAGAAGAAACAACATATACTTATGATAGAGATGACAATATCAATAATGATGATTTATCATCACCAGGTAGGTTTATTTGTATGTGGTTGTATAGGACAAAAAAACAAAGAAGAAGAAGGATTTGGCTGTTTTTTATGCTTCGAGAAAAAAGTGTTAATATCAAGGTTTAAATTATAGTTTAATCCTTGTGCTTAGACACAGTCATTTGAGAATAGGATCACTGCATATGCATGTCTAAACAATTATTGTTAGAAAAAAGAAGACAAGTGTTTCATTGACAAAGTGAATATTCTAATGTTGACTGTCGTGTCTTTCTTCTGTGCTATGCCTGTCTAATCCTTGCCTCTCTTTCTAAGTAATCCTCGATTTATATTAGTCATATGATCGTCATCATCATCGTCATCTCCCGACAGCCAAAAAAAAAACGTTTGCTGCTGTGCAGATACCATCCGTCACATCATTTAATATGATTGCGAGCAATCACCTTGCCGTCGCATGCACGTATTGTATACGTTATAGAAGTGCTCTTATTCTCTCTTTCTCTGTCTTGCTCTTATTTTTTTTCTTACTATTGTTGTTTTTATTATCGTAGTAGTACTGAGTGTAAGACGATGCTGCCTC
>OENT01000006.1:12916-32400 GCA_900239685.1 Rotaria macrura
TCCTCGATTTATATTAGTCATATGATCGTCATCATCATCGTCATCTCCCGACAGCCAAAAAAAAAACGTTTGCTGCTGTGCAGATACCATCCGTCACATCATTTAATATGATTGCGAGCAATCACCTTGCCGTCGCATGCACGTATTGTATACGTTATAGAAGTGCTCTTATTCTCTCTTTCTCTGTCTTGCTCTTATTTTTTTTCTTACTATTGTTGTTTTTATTATCGTAGTAGTACTGAGTGTAAGACGATGCTGCCTCATCTTCCATTTTCTTCTGTATGCATCAACCAATTCAAGGAAGATATGTATGAAAAGAGAGATAGAGATAGAACGAGGAAAATATGGAACAAAAGAAAAGAAGGAAAGCACTGGTATTGTACAATGACAAGAACAAATCCCTTCTGTTTTCTTTACTATCCAACTGGACGCCTATTCGTCTTCTGCATCTTTCATATATTTTCTCTCGTAGTGTAACTAAAGATAAATGTTTATTTTGCTGTGTTGAAGCTCAGTAAAGAAAAGGATAGCAACAACTAACGGGAATCGTTTCTAAGAATATTCCCCCCAAAAAACTACTCTGTCATTATGAGTTAGTTATCTTATCAGTAGTTAAGCCTTATCTTTCATTTGAGTATTATCTTTATATGTATTAATTAATTTTCTAGAATAAAAAAAACTCATAGGTAAAGAAATCATTTTGGTAAGAAAAAAGAAAAAGAAATATTATTTGTGTTTTTGTTTTAGAATCGCCCGAGATAATGAATATCCATCAATCATCATCTTCTTCTTTATCTCGATCACTAAATGATCCTGTAAATGAACAACGTATTTTAAAAGAAGAAACACATTTTGAACGCACTGTACCGGATAGTTATCATCATACATCATTTGAATATGTTTCATCTGGTGCCAACGAAGGAAATACAAATCAGTATTTGCCTTCAACAAATCTATCGTCTCACCAGCAAACATCATCTCCATCACAAAAATACTCTTCTAAATATGTCACATCTTCCTCAGCGTACAGTCCTACAACTTATCGATATCCCCCAGCATCGATTATAGATGAATCAGTACCTACCACATATTCAAATAATCGACCAACACAACAACAACAACAACAACAACAACAACATTTAACGACAAGCTCACACACAACCTATGTCCCTCAGCATACTAATACCACCAATCGTCATTCGTTACTTCCGACAACGTCCGATGATTCAGGAAATGAATCATCTGTTAATTATCAGCAACAACTAGGAAATAATACACACTTTGTAGTTGTTGCTATCGATTTTGGTACAACGTTTAGTGGTTATGCATTCGCATTTACACGAGATATTGATTCAATTTTAATGATGCGTAAAGTCGACGGCAATGATCCCGGTTTGTTTCTGTCATTTTTTTTGTGTCAATATTTATTCGATTTTATATTTTTCAATAGGTGTAATAAATCAAAAAACGCCGACGACAATACTTTTGACGCCAAATTTAGAATTTCATTCATTCGGTTTTTTTGCAAGAGATTTTTTTCATGATCTCGATCCTGATGAAGCGAAACGATGGCTTTATTTTGAAAAATTTAAAATGCATCTTCATTATATACAAGTAAGAATATGCTATATTTATTGTGTGACCTTGTTACAAGTTAGAATCCTTGAAGAGACAAGAGAGTTTTTCTGTTACAGAATAGAGGTTAGAACCATTATGCAAGAAAATAGCAACATATATAGATATGTAAATACGTACTCAATAGATCATGTGTTACGTCATCGAGGCCAGCGTGATAGTAACTGACGACCGTTTAATAGAGCAAAAAAGAAACAGCACAATCACATAATTAATATTTTTCATCTTTTCTGCTTTTTTTTTGTTATTCTATTCTTCACTCGTGTAATTACACTTCTTCGCTTGAGAGCAAAACAAAAGAAAAGAATGACTTTTGCTAATGAACAACAGATATCAGCAGCTGTTCGTATAAACAATGCACATGTCACTTTCTTTCCTCATTTTTTTCTTCTACGATCCATCCACTAAAGACAACATATATAGATAGTTTGTGCATAGACTACAGCATGTTTGTGTTCGCTGACGCGCGTGCAATTAAACATAACAGTTGTGTGTACACTTAGATAGTTATGTAATCGATGTTCTGTTTAAAAATTTATCAAATTTGATGTTTTCATGTCTATTTTTGGGTCCTGTTTTTCTAATAGGATCTTAATACACAAACATTAATTTCGGCAAGTAATGGTCGCAAAGTTCCGGCATTAACCATATTTACGTATGCATTACAATATTTTAAAGAACATGCTTTGCGTGAATTGAGTGACCAGTCAGGTACACGATTTGTTAATGAAGATGTTCGATGGGTTATTACAGTACCTGCTATATGGAAGCAATCAGCTAAACAATTTATGCGAGAAGCTGCCTATCAAGTTTGTATTTAGACAACCTTGCTATGCTGAACAACAAAAACAAAATGTAAAGCGTTTTTCTGTGAAATTTTTAGGCTGGTATTGCATCACGTGAATTTCCTGAGCAATTACTTATTGCTTTGGAACCTGAAGCAGCATCAATATATATACGTAAACTACGAATGCACCAGTTTGTTCCTGATGAAACTCCAGCATTTTCACGTAATACTGTTCGACGTGAACATGGTTTATTTTCATCTCCATTTTCGGATCAATCATCACCAATATTTCTTGATCCTGACAAAGGTAAGCAAATAAATTTCTAACCATAGTCAAGTAGTTTCATATATTCTATTTTCATCTTATAGTACCTAATGATCACTCGGACTCGAATTTAGCTCATCAAACATTTGATGTCATGCTCGATCGTGGTACACGTTACATTGTTGTTGATTGTGGTGGAGGAACAGTAGATATAACTGTACATGAATTAGATAATAAATTGGGTACATTGAAAGAATTATATAAAGCAACTGGTGGACCATATGGTTCCGTTGGTATGTTCGATTAAAAGAAAGTATGTCTTTGGTCTAATGTATTTTTTTTATACTCAAAAGGTGTTGATCAAGAATTTGAAAAATTAATGAGCTCAATATTTGGTACCGAAATAATGGACGAATTTAAATTGAAACGACCCGCTGGTTATGTAGATTTAATGATTGCATTTGAAGCAAGAAAACGAACAGCGAGTCCATTTAAAAATAATCCATTAAATATATCATTACCATTTTCATTTATTGATTTCTACAAGAAGAAAAAGGTAAAGGTATTCACTTGTATTTATTATTTCATGCATGTTCCTCAACTAAGAAGCAGCTTTCTTCTTCATTTTTTTTTATTTGACATTCCTGTTTTGCTTGTGATTTTTCTTTCGTTTTTTTCCTTTTCCTAAGCACATAAGTTTAGAGAGACGATTTAATTAAAGAAACATTAGGAAACCATAAAACTCGTCTGTATCCTTAGTTATTGTCGAGTCTTCCTTTGAAAAATCAAGTGCGTGCGTATGTGGCCAAACTCAACAAGGTGGGAGTGAATGTTTTATTATAATATGTATATGTGTATATATATATATATAGCCTTTATTTCTCCTCGTATTTTACTGATTTTTTTATTTTTTTATTTCTTTTTTGTTGTCTGTCTGTTTTCATTTTCCCCATTTGGTATGTTTCGAAACGAAAGATTCTTGTTCTAGCCTTTCTTTTTAAATTTCTTCCTGCACACGGTTTAGTTTATGAAACTAGAATTGTCAGAGAAAGATTTTCAATTAGAAGAGAGCACTTTTATCCCGAATATTTCCATGCACGAATAGTTGTTATTTGGTTATTGTTGTGTAAATAGACGAGCATGAAAAAAAATAGCAACGAGAAAAAGAAAAACTTTATTTAAGTTGACCTTTGTTTTATTTTAATAGGGTTCGACTGTTGAATCAGCTATTCGTCGTTATAATGATCCGGATATAAAATGGTCAACACAAGGAATGATGAGATTAACACCAGACGCTATGAAACGTCTTTTTCATCCAACGATTGAAAAAATTAAAACGACGATTGGAGAAGTATTGAATACTCCTGATGTGAAAGGTAAAAACGAATAAGACCAAAACATGGGGTAAAGCTAGAAAAGACGATACTTATTTTTTCGATATTTTAAGGTATTCAATACCTTTTTCTTGTTGGTGGTTTTGCTGAATCACCAATACTTCAACATGAAATTCGACGTGCCTTTTCATCCATATTAAAAGTGATTATTCCTCAAGATGTATCATTAACAATTTTGAAAGGTATCAATTCAATAAAATGCAAAGAGAAACCATATACAAACAGTTTATTTTTCTTTTGAATAGGAGCTGTTTTATTTGGACTTGATCCAACTATAGTGAATGTTCGTCGTTCACGTTTAACATATGGGGTTTCTGTACTTAATCGATTTATAGCAGATTATCATCCAATAGAGAAGAAAATTGTTAAAGATAACATTGAATGGTGTGCTGATATATTTGATAAATTTGTACTTGTTGATCAATCCATCGGTCTTGGTGATATTGTCATAAGAAAATATACACCTGCCAGACACAATCAAGCACAATGTATTATTTCATTTTATTGTTCCGAATCGGATAAACCAATCTATGTCACTGATTCGGGTGTAAGAAAAATTGGTAAGAAGAAGACAAAATATTGATCTTGCCATCTATGAAACTATATGATTTCATATTGTTTGCTTTTTTCTTCCTGTAAGGTACACTTGTTCTTGATATGTTCTACAATGGATATCCTTCATCAGATCATCAAAATTTGTTAGCAAATAATAAAAATCAACGACGTGAAATTCAAACACGAATGGTTTTTGGTGATACAGAAATAAAAGTGAGCGCACTCGATGTTACAACTGGCAAATGTGTTCGAGCAACTATAGATTTTTTAAATAAATAATTTTTATCGTTACAATGACAGTATGATTGTATATATAAATATATATGTTTATAATTAGAGAATCGCTCTCAGGGCATCTCTACATATTGACATGTAGTCAAATATTGATCAGTAGAGAGAATAAAATTAGAAAATAAAAACAAAGAGAAATATTTCGAACAAAGCTATTTTCATTACATATGAACATGTTTTTGTTTGTTTTCTTTCTTGTGTGATTTCTCCTTTTTTCTTTGCTTTAATTTTTCTTTTTCTTTTTCTTTTTTTGAACATGTAGCCCGCTTTTTTTTCTTTCTGTTTGTAAGCAATATGCATTTTCTTCTTGTGTTTTGAAAAAAAAATGAAGTAGATTACATGCTGAGTAATGTTAATCAACGTTCGTTTATGTGTTCTGTTTTTATTCATATATGCCTATACATATATATACGTGTTGTCTATTTGTTTCTCTCGCTTTTTTCTTCTTCTACACATTCGTCATCGAACACTGAAATTTAACGGTTTTGTTTTTCTTCTTTTTTTGTTTGTTTGTTTGTGTCCTCTACTACTTATTCTATTCGTTTTTTTATACTTATTGGTTAGACAGATAATATTTCACTAAAAATGAAACGAGAGTAACGAACAAAAAACAATGGATGTTTTTAATATTAAATACAAGGCTTACCACTCGTAATAACTAATATTGGAAGTCGTTTGGAAGAATATCCAATGATTAATGTGGTCCCCTTTTTAGTAGTATCGGAACGTTGATTATGCCTCGTTTTAAAGATTTTGATAAATGCTACTCATAAATTATGGGCCATTGTCCATCAATTTTCGAGGAAACATTCTATATCAACATTATGTTGATAAAAATATTTTCATAATTTCGAAATTTCGAAATTCAATGTTGAATGTCTATCTAGTTTCAATTAGATTACGATGATGTATCTATTGATTGATTTGTTCGAACCTGTACATACATACGAATATCAGACACAAATATAATTATATGTTGAACGTTTTCAGTTCGTCAAAGTGAACACAATCGTTATAACATCAAGAAGTGGTTTGGCACAATATCTGAATCTTGACATCAGTATATGTCAATCACATGCAAAATGGCACGATGGTTACACCCAAGGTTAATTGTTACGTGTGTATACATATACTCAAAATAGTAACAATTCACAAGGGTAAAAGATTCTAATTGGATCTAGACTTGTTTACTAATATATAGTAACCTGAAAATATTTTCTAGAGCAACAGTTTCTATTTTTGTTTTCGTCTACTATGTCGAATCGTGTCCAAACGCCTGTTAAAATAAAATTAAAAAAAAACGATGTGCTAATGAAATGATGAATGCAATAAACTCAAATCTTTTCGATCATTAGATAAGAAAAGATTGGTAATCGATGAATGTATGCTAAATATGCATCTGTACTTTGTGTTTTTTCTTGCTCTTTTCGATCATGTGCTATTTGTTCTTATAGTAAATAGCATTTTTTCTTTATCTTTGTATCTGTCTTAATAGAAAGCTTATTTTATAGTGCTCGTATTTCTAGCTTGACCTATTCAGTTGTTTTTCTTAACCTCTGTTACTCACATAGATTATACAACAAAAATATCTTGTTCATTAATGTGAGCCACATTATATTGGCATGATTGTTATTCTAGCTAATTAACGATAATCAAATTATGGTAGTTAGATAAGACTCGTATTTAACCTGTAATGTATCGTACATCTATTGAATTCAATAGATGTACGATACATTTAGCGCATCAATGTAAAGTAGCAAATCGTATCGCTCGATAATCTATCAACAATGAACAATTTCGTAATAGAAACTATTAAAAATGACGTATGACTCCGTTTATTTCTTCGCACTTTCGACAACGTCATACAGCATACTATATCTTTAAATAGAAATTCACAAGAGAATAAAAGAAAGAAATAACAGATGCTTTTATTCAGGAATTTCCATCGTAATTCTATCTTTATTGTTTGAATTTCTCAGATTCCATTCTTCATATCTGGCGAAACATGTGGCTTCTGGCAATTTTCTCTGAATTAGTATGTTATAATAATTCTGTAATGTTTTCCAGGAATGAATGTAACTTTATCATGACTAGAAATCTAGACATATTGTTTTGTACGATACAATCAAAATTACGAACACAAAAGATGTTATCATCGAAGTCTTCTTGTTCTATTGGAAAAAATAATCATGAGAGTAATACTATGAATCATGCTAGATGAATTTAATCTACTAAAAGTTTCAATGCAACTATGTGTATTTGCATCTATCACACTACATAGTTTGCTTTGATGATCAATTGACGTGATGCTATTTATTGACAAATGAACAACAAGAAGAAACAATGAATATAGAAAATTCTTCATGTCAAGCGTTAAAATTGACTAGGCTTTTAATGATCAGTCGTTTCTGCTGCTTAATTCTTGTGAAGATAAGTATTGATTTGATGATCGTCGTGATAAAATTTACATCAGATTTGATAGCAATGGTGATTGATTGTATTTGAAATAATATCGAACGTCATATCGTTTAACTCTAGGAAATTCAATTACTCTTCTAACGAAACTACAGACACATGTCTATAATACAAAGCTATTGTCCTTGTCTATTCTACTGTAGTAATATTGATAATAACTGCTGAAGACAAACGATAACAACACCTTGGTAATGTCACCGCTTGTCTTATAAATCATAAGATTTATAAGATGCTCATACCAAATCGTTTTTGTAATTGTTGTTTCTTGAGGATTATCTTGTGTTATCATAAGTTGCGATACAATCAATATTGTAAAAACAACATGCTTCGAATAGAAATCTAAAACTTTCATGCCATAAATGTGAATCTGTTAGAATCTTGTAAACCATATGTTAATAAGTTATCAGATGTATTGAATACTGAAACTAATATGAATGTGTAAAAATACAAAAATAAACGAAATCTATTCGTTTTGAGTTTTGTTTCATAAAATCTTAACGGATTATTTTGGATCACCCGGAAATCTTATGTAGTTCAATCAATATGTCGCACAGTAATGTGTTAAATAACTGTGGCAAATGTCGTCCAAACATCGATCTATTAGATTTATGTGCCTCGTCAAGAAAGGATAAGTGAGAAACTTAGATAATCATATATATTTTCTAAGTTGTAAATATCCTCGAGATTTCTTCTTACATAATAATGAGAAAATTCATGGAACGGTCGTCAATAGGATGACAGCTTGAAAATGGTAACTAATTTTTCTGTTATTATCATCCTACATTTATTATCTATTCGTTAATTTATGTTTCAGATCAAATTATAAATCTATCTACATCAGAGATTGAGTTTATAATTAAAATCGTACTGTATGATATAGTCTCAATTCCAGTCAATACAATGAACAACGCAGATCATTAATAACTTGCATTTATTCTTCTTTATTTTTATCGAAGAGATGAGTGGCTGTAAAATTTGAACGATTCCATCATAATTAAATCAGTCGGTACTGCTACAAGTTGTGAAAGATATGATCTCAATGTCATTAAACTGAGTCCCTGGATAAGATATATGTGTTGATAGAAGATATTTGTTTAGGCATGTGAGAACAATCAATGTCAAAATAGAGAAACGTTGTTAATGCATCAATATACTTAGTTTTGACATGTTCTAAATGATTATAGTAATATATTAAGGTTATTGTTTATTTGATAACTTTATACTATCGACAAGATACACATATTAAACGATCATCTACGAAACATGACTAGTTCACATTCGAAATTTTCAAGTATAAGATTATTGGCATATTTGTTTATCTTTTTTCCAAGGTTACAGTTCATGTTTGTCCCTAACTACTCGTATGAAGAACTTAATTACTCTGTTAAATATTTACGCAATATTTTAGCTCTCTAATAATCTATACATTTCGGTTAGCAATAATTCTGATAGAATATTTTAGATTGCATAATTATTTATTTAAATACTAGTAATTCAGAAGTAATACACTAAATTGGTAAGCTTCAAAAAATGTTTAGTAGTGATCTACATTTGTAAGAGTAATTTATAGTTCTCTTTGATTTTACTTCGTTCGTGTAAATAGAAATAGGCATACTTCTTGGATTCTTTTGTTACTATCAAGATTTCAGTTGTAGTTCTATGTATTCAACATCTTTGGAATTGATTGTATTTACCTTGAACTCAATTCTAGGCTTCTAATTGATAAAAAGAAGAACTCAATAAATAAAATATTGATCCAAATGATTGATATCTCATGCGTTAGTCGAGCAATTACTCGACTCCAGATGTTTACTTCTCATTCATTAACTAATTAGACTTGCTACTTATGTCTTTTTATTCGACAATATTAGTTAACTTTAATACTTTATATTGAATATCGTAGTATAACAGAAAAAAATTGTGTTGCTTGAATCAATATGTCTGACAAGAAAGAAAATATTAACAAATGAACAATTGCATTTGTACAATTTTTTTTATTTGATTGGCTAATGACATATCTATATGAAGTTCTATTGATGATTATTCATAAAATATGAATTGTGATATGAAATGATTTCTTGGAATTCTCCTTGGCAGTCAAATACAGTTGGCTTAACTCGTGTAGTGATGATAAAAAAATGTGAACTATTAGTTTGTCATATCTTAACAGTAACGCTGCTGGCAATTTGTTAAGCAGTTAAGGTTTCTTTTTAATTTGTTTTCGCTCTAGTGTTTTTGTCGTGGTGTATTAGATTAGTGTTGAACATAATGTATTGTAAATATCAACAACAAATCGTACTTCTGTAAAGACTATAATCTCATGTGTGAATTTCATCATACGTAATCATCATGTAAATTTTCTTTGTATTCAATGAACTCATTCATTCTTATATATATATATATATATCGATACTTCTAATTTTATTGAATTTGTCGGCTAAACTCTTGAGTAAGAGTAAAATGAACTAAAAACATTATTAACGAATACACTTCAAAGCTTACTGTTAAATATCATAAACATGCCAGTTTATTAGAAAAATGTCTTAAGAGGATCAATTGACATTAAAGAAAAGTCTATAATTATACTAATGCAAAACAGACGCACAACAAGACTAATGATTTCCTGATAGGATTTGATAAGAAGTCTTATTAATCTAGATGTTTCTCCAATTTTCAATCATGAGAAAATATTTTCGATTCATCGAATACGAGAACCTTAGTATTTATTTCATCAATGGACACGAAGATTTCGTCATAGTGTTTGTTGACGAGTGAAGGTATAATCTTAAAAAAAGAACATCTAATGACATAGATACACAGAAGTTAGCATTTTGAAATGTAAAGTTGTTGTCTTTATTTGTATGTAATAGTTTATAGATTAGAAAATATTCTAAAAACTATACTCTTGGAACTGTAGCCAAATTCCTGAGACAATCTTTTATAAACTCTCGAATAAATATAGATGCCGAATTTACAAAACTCATATTTCAAAATAGTACAAAATTATGGTCTGAATCAATAGCTTTTGACTCCTCAATAGTATTTCGTTCTACATAATAAAAATTGAATAAGTTTCACGACGAAAAACCTTCAAAAACTTATTAAGAATATTTCTTGACTTATTCAAACTATTGAATAATCATTGACATCTTCAGTCGTAACTTTTATTATTAGACAAGCATATGATATCAGCTTAGTCATATAAATAGGCGTCAACCTGTCTGTATAGTACAATTGTATATTTTTTTGCTTGTGTTTATGACATGTATAGTTTTAACAGCTGTGCAATATATATTGGTTGAAACGCAAAACGATAGATAAACAAATCTATACATTCAGTCATTTATTGATATCGCACTTTTCGTTCGTCTCATCGGTTGATTCATTGATTCATTCTTTCTACTAGAAATATTAGCTATTCGATAATGTAAATATCCACTCGATCTTTTTCTTGCTATATTCTAGAGTTATCCATTCATGGAATCCATGCTTCACCAAAGTGTAGTAAGATTATTTACAAAACGAATGATCATTTTCAAATGTCAGCGCATCGTGAATTTTCCATTGCCTATTTCATATCGATTACGAATTGTCAACGAGATGATGCAATTGAATATTTAGAAAAAACCAGTTGGAAACTTGATCGATCGCTCAATTTATTTTTTGAACAAACTGCTAATCGAGATAAATCTCATCATGCAAATTCAAAACGTAGTATTGATGCATCATATCAAAAGTACGAAAACAAATCAAATGTTCGTGCTTTTGATATTGATCCACTCTTATCTAGGTCATCACCGGAAAAAATTATTATACCAACAATGATTGAATTTCAACGGTGAGTAAAATCAAATGGTTGGAAAAGAATTTTTGTTCGTTTTAAAATTTATTATTCATGTTTAGATTTATGGAATCTTGCAATACTAATAAAACAAATTTACTTGAAAATTCATCAAAAATGATGAATTTAGTAATGAAATATGCAACACATGAACATGTTAATCTTTCAATAAATCAAATGGAACATTGGAGAATTCATTTAAAAGTCGATTATACACGTTTACAGGCATTGCTTGATAATGATATGTGTGCACCATTAGTTTGGATCGAACATTTCGAACATTTATTAAATGGAAATAATTGTCAACTATTCGATTGTGACTATATGTTTACTGTGAACGATTAGAAAATCTGAATAATTCATCGTTCATCTTTTCTTGTCCTTCTTCCTGCTTTTTTTTTATTCAACTTTCGTTTTAGATTTTTTGAAGTTAAACATAAACAGAAAATAGCAAACGAGAAAAATTTATTCGAGATTCTCTTGCCATAAAACACGTCCTTCCATACCACCGTGTAACATCAGAACATTGCCTGTCAAATGTCCAGCTGTTTTATTCGATGCAAAGAACAGACATGCTTGTGCAACATCTTCTGTTGTAGCTACCTTTCGTAATGGTGTTGTACGTAAAGCTTTCAGATGTTTTCCTTGAGCAAAAGAATTTTCAGCCATCGGCGTATGTGTCCAACCGGGTGCAATTACATTACATCTTGCATGTGGTATGATATGAACGATTTCGTTTTTTAATGATTTTATGAAACCCGTTTGAAGTGCACCTTTTCCTGTTGCATAATCAATATGATTCGCTTCACCAAATTTACCAGCTGTTGAACCAATAAAAATAAGATTTGCATTTAAATTGTTAACATCTATGTTAGATGTTAAACGTTTTAATTGTCGACACCATTCACGTGCATAGAGAAAATACGATGTTAAATTAACATTCATTGTATTTTGCCACTGTTCAAGTGACATGTCCCATATTGGAATATCTTTTTCAACAAACGTAGCATGATTTACAATGCAAACATTTATGAGACCGAATCGATTGCAACTTTGTTCAATACTTTGCTGTACAGCATGTTCATCGGTGGCATTTACTGGAAGAGCATGACATCGATCAGGATATTGATTAATTAGTGGCGTTAGAGTATCATATGTTCGATTATAATGCATTGAAACATTTGCACCTTGTTCAAGAAATAAACGTGCTATAACAAAACCAATACCACCAGCTGCTCCAGTAATAAGAACATGTTGACCTTGCATTTTTTTTCTTTTTTTTTATACAGAAGAAAAGATAAGATACGAAATAGAATAAAAAGCAAAGTTCCTTTTCTTTTTCTCGAATGAAAAATATCAAGATACAACAATAAACGATTGGACAAGAAAAATTCAAAGAAAAATTTAAAGTGTGATTTATTTTAAGTGCATTCAGCATTATTCAATTTTCTCTGCAGATATTTTAACTTAATATGAGATATTATTAAAGAAAAGTATATCTATATATATGCATATGTATGTATATGAAATCGAAAGATGTCAGAATTTGATTATGATTTAAAATAAATTCATCGAAAAACATGAATAGCTATTGTTTTTTCTATGATGCACGATTGAATCAAACTATCAAACTCTTTCGTTAATAGGATCAATGTGTTTTACTAAGGGCATACCAAAAGTATTGAGATCGACTCTGCAATACTGTATGAAAGTGTTTGAGAAATTTCTCTTTTTCTATTGTTTGATAGAGAAAAAAATTCTCTGTCCTATTCTATTCGATCAGGCTTCAACGAATATCATAATAATAAAATTTCCATAATATCGATTTTTTTATCATATGCTACGGTTACACGATATATTTTCAATAACTTTTGATAGAAGCAAGATAGAGAGCTGCGGTTGTCACCGTTCAAAAGAGAAAATGAAGATGCACCGAAGAATGCTATTGATTTGTGGACATGGCTTTTGAAAGTGTTTCAATCAACATCTTTGCAAACGAGCCTACTCCATAAGGTATTTGCAGAGAATTCTCAATAGTCACGGGGGTATATTCAAACCGCCGGTGGTAAGCTTACAAGCTGAAGAACTTTAAGATATTTTGTATTAATCATTCAGGAGTTATAGATGCTCTAGTCGAAGCTCGAAATGATTATTCTAGCAATCTTTTCGAAGAAAGAAAAAGACATTGCTTTCCATTCTTAGAAGGTTGATTAAAGAAATTCTTAAATAATGTCTAGGAACACACAAATCATGCAATTCTATGCGCCTCTATATGCTCTTTCGGACGGAGATAACCACAGCTCTTTATCTTGCTTCTATCAAAAGTTATTGAAGATGTATCGCGTAACCGTAGTACATGATAAAAAAACCGATATTATTGAAATTTTATTATTATGATATTAGTTGAAGCATGATCAAATAGCAAAGAAAATAGAGAACTTTTTTCTTTATCAGGCTACAGAGAGAGAAAGTTCTCACATCTTATTATACTGTATTGTAGTGTCCATCTCGATACTTTTGGTATGCCTTAAGCCCCCCCCCCCCTCATAAGTCGATTTTTATCAAAGAAAGTCCAAATCGACTGAAATTTTTCGGAAATGTTAGGACTGGAGCGGCTAGCCTACGATAAAAATTTCAGCCCGAAATATACAACTTTAAGGAAGTTATAAAGTGAATACTGGTTAAAAATGACCCATTTTCCATTCTAGCTATTTTGCCTTCAACAATGTTTTTTTGAAAAATGTTTTTTACCATTCGATAGAGCATGCAAAGACGCAGGGCATCTCGTGCTCTGATTTTTGAAAAAGCTTTTTTTATGTCCAAAAACGTTTTCACAACTCAAAGTCCTTGAAAAAAGGCCTAAAAACTGCAAGTGAATTTTGTAGGCGATCTTTTTTGGGCATAAAAAATGCTTTTTCAAAAATCGGAGCACGAGGTGCCCTGCGTCTTTGCATGCTCTATCGAATGGTAAAAATTAATTCCCGAAAAAACATAATTGAAGGCAAAATAACTAGGATGGAAAATGGAAAAATATGATTTTGAGAGAAACATAAAAACATTTTTTCGAAAATTTTTTGCTGTTTTTTTAAATTTTCTCAATTTTCCCGCGGTTTTTGAAGAAACTGACCTAAATCGTCCAACGTAACTTTCAATTCTGCATACGCTGAACGCTTAATTAATTGTTAATTGATTAATTAATCAATTAGTAATTAGAGATCAAAGACCTAATTTTTAAAAAAATCGTTTTTGACATAGTGGACCTCTCAAAGATCACTAAAAATTTCGGCCAAAAATGGTCTTTGGAAAAAAAACTATAGTGATTCTGAAAGAGCAGAACATGGGCTATCACTTCATGGTGTTATCTTAATTTTCATTTTCTTGACGAAAATCGACTTTTTTTGATGGGGGGAGGGCTTAAGTAAATCACATCGCATGATGGAATACTGTTAAATACACACAGTTCAATATTAAGATATGAAAGACAGCCCCTCCCTCTGATTTCTCTGAAGATATTCCTATTCATTAGTCGATTAGGTACTTATTTTTATTAGCGATAAATTTTTATTCCTATCTGAAACTCTCGTTTTATTGATAGAGGAAAATAGATTTTCTATACATCTACATCAGAATGGTTCAGTGGCATTTTGCCGACAAATTAAGACTAATAATTTATTTTTCCCTTTTCGTCGACACAATTTTTCCCCTTTTGTCGACATATTTTATTTTCCCTTTCCCTCTTGATCGACACTTTTCCCTCCATAGTGTACATTTCATCAGAGAAACTAACAGTTATAACAGAAATAAGAACACAATTAAATAGTTCGAACGAAAGTGAAAATATAACACTATTACTATTTTTTACCCATTGTTTTACTGATTTTGATAAAATAATTATGTAGCGAAAAATAACCCTTTTCACAGCGATCCATTTAATTAAGAATTCTTTGATTTCGAATAATGAATTGTCTTTTCTGTTGTAGACTTTTTCGTGTTATTGTAAAGTTTTCTGATCATAGTCGTGTTGAATGTATGGTCTTTTTTCAATTCTAGTCGTTCTACTGAAGATAATATTAGGTTCGAAAAATTTGAAGAGTGTCGCAATTCCTTTCATTGTTTCTCCCTCCAGGGCAAAATTTCTTTAGTATTGTTCTGAAACTATTCAATAACAATGCGTAGACGAAACGGGAAAAAAATTATGTCGACGAAGAGAGAAAAATATGTTGTCGACGAAAAGGAAAAAATGTGTCATGAAACGAAACTCATTAAGCGCGTGTCGACAAAATGGGAAGATACCCATAAGAATCAATCAAATTCTATACTAAAAACAAAACTCATATGTTTAATTTAACTATCAAGTTGATCGGTAAAATGAAAACTTTACTATGAGACAATACTCAAACGAATATTTTAGAAACGAGCAAACAACAACTTCCCGACATAATTGTATGCTCAAATAAATCTCGTATCGTTGATCTCATTGAAAAAAGTTGATTGATACTACATGCAACAGAATTACTTTCTATCCTATCAAAGACATAAAGCGAGAGCACTTGATTCGATAAAATCTGAGTATCAATCATAAAAAGAAGATTCGAAATAGTAAAATTTAGTGAATTGAAAAAGTTAAACATGAAAGAATCTTAATAATTCAAATCAATTATGAAACATTTCTAGGAGTCAAATTTTTCTCATTTCAATTTTAAAATTGATCAATCTGTGTCACATCATAAACTGACATTTGATATTTGTAATACACTTTGTCATTGTAAAGATGCCTTATTTGATGCTATGAAATACGGTCCCAAATCGGATTACTACATATAGAACAATGGAGTCATTTTTCAGAGAAGAACAAAGTAAGAAGATCTTTTACAATAACATTAAAATAAAATAGATAATGTTTTAATGTCGAGTAAAAATATATTCATCATATTCGTCAGCTAGATAATTTTTTGTTTTAGAGAGTAAAGACATAACTGGATGTTTATCCGACAATGTATGGCTTGCTGTTTCTTCTGCTCGTTGTAAATACTGTTTAGCTAGTTCATAATTTCCAAGATGTGATTGAACAAGTGCCAGATTGTGTAATGTACGAGCTACGTCTGGATGGTCACCGGGTAACGATGATTCTTGTAATTTCAACGCAACTTCATATTCTTCAGAAGCTTTCAGATAATCACCTGCAGCTAGATAAACATTACCTAGATTAACTCTTGGTAATGCATGATTCGGATGGCCTGGTGGTAAAGAACTATCGTAAATTTTCTTTGCTTTAAGAAACTTAACCGCTGCATGATCATACTAAATAGAAATAACAAAATAGAATAATCAGATTTTTGACAAATCTTTATTTTTTTTTAGATTACATCCTGCCGATCACAATCGATCGTACCCAAATTGATCAATGTTCCAGCAACATCAACATGTTTCTTTGGAATACTCGTTTTGTATAATTTCATAGCCTGTTTAAAACAATCTTCTGCTTTCATTTGTCGTCCTAGTTCACTGTAAACAACGCCAAGACCATTTAATGTTTTTCCAGCACTAGCTAAACGTCTCGGTCGAGCATTCATATGTAAATTATATGCGCGAGTATAAATATTTATTGCTCGAGTAAAATCACCTTTCAAACGATGTGTACGACCAAAATTAAAAAATATACAAGCTATTTCTTCATCGTTTGGATTGGAAGAACTCAAAATTGTATCAAAATATCTTTCAGCTTTAGCATATTCACCCATTTCAAGAAGTAAATTGCCAAACATAAGAACTATATTTGATTCAGCCATCTTTTTCTTCTGATATTCCATATATTCAGCAGCTAAAGCAGCACCTTGATCAGTTGCATGCACTTTAACAAGCCATAAATCGTCATCGGCACTGTATTCACAGGAGTCGATTTGAAAAGATGCTCCTATTAAAGGAAAGTCATGGTTTCGTTTATACAAATATTGTCGTAGACAATACAAATCTACTGTGTTGCATATACGATGATAACAACTTTCGTACAATCTAAATGAGCTCACTCAGTATCAATACTTTTCTCATCGGTAAGTAACGGTTTTCTTTTGAATTTTTAAACAATTACAACATTCACTAATTGTAAATAGGACATCTGCATTTCGAAGTTATCGTTCAATAATTTAATCAACTTAAATTCAGCAAGATTAAATTTCTCGAATCATGATGTCTAACTTCTTAAACACGTAACATCATCATCATAAACAACTGTTTTTATGCTCATCTTCATACCAATACTTGAATAAATCTGACGAAAATAGCAGGTTATGAGATTTGATTTAGAAAATAATTTTCATATCAAAGTAGTTGTAGTTACTAATTATTACTATGCAATCGAGTAAAATCTATTTTTCTTACCGATATCGACTAAAACTTCAGCTTCTTCTGGAAATGCTGAATATTCTCGAATATCAGCAATAACAATTTTTTCAACAGTATTTAAATCAACTTGATATTCGAATAAAGCACGTACAACACCATCTCGTTTGGCCGATTTAGTTGCAAAACCATATGCAACTGAGTGTTCACTACTTGTTGACAAATAACCATTCGTTGAAATTAAATTTCCAATACTTCTTTGAAAATTTGCTACTTCGTCCGGACTAAGTTTTAAACCTCGATAAAGTTTAAGAACATCTTTTTGTTTTGATTTAAGATCTAAAAACTTTATTTCAAGTTGTTCACTTAAATCCATAATATAAAAACGAAATTGATACAAGACATCAACATCTTCTGTGCGAAGTGCTTTGTTGATAAATCTAGATGAAACGAATACTATTTGACAGTCTCATTTTTATCATAAATAAATTTTACTTGTAAACAAATGTTTCCTTTGTATACCATGGTATAGCATCAACTGATTTATAATTTCGATCGAAGTCATCAATATTTCCCATTTCAGTTAAATTTCCACGATAATAATTTCTACATGTTGTAACCATAGTTTTTTTTGCTTCCGCTGTTTTCGGCATATTTTTTAGTACATTTTTAAATAATTGAAAAAATAAGAATGAACCAGCTTCTTTTGAAAGATCACGTGTTGCTTTTTCCTTTTTATTATACATACTAAATGCAGCCGTTTGTTTATCGAGATCTTCACGAGATTTTTTAATATTCCCAATAAGTATCTCTTCTGTTTCACATAGATAAACAAGAAAACTATGCGTCTTTTTGGCAATTTCAGTGATTTCAGCAGACGCCGTAGCATAAAAGAAAACTGAATCAATTTGTTTCAATGGTGCAATGCCTTCAAGAAGAGTCTCAGGCGGTAAACCATCAATTATAAGAAATGCTTTGGTAGTTATCAATTTTATACTTTCAAGACACACTTGGACATCAGTAAAAGTCTGTAGATAGTAGATAGAAATATTAGAAGATAATGAATATACATTTATATCAACGAATTAACTAACCTCGACGTTGGTATTGATCGATTGAAGTACATTAAGAACGTGATCTTGTGGTGATTCACAAGCATAATAAACTAGTTTTGTTCCATCCTGGTGAGTCACTTCTTCAGTTTCACGACCGGTATATTTCATGTCGTCTTCGACCTCTCTTCCACCCCTTTCATCCTCGACATCACGTCTAGTCCCTTTTGCTTCGCTACTTGCTCCATGAGTCCCTTTAAGCCATTTCTTCAGCGGCATATTGCAATGATTATCGAAAACTAGAAAATGTAAATATTTTGCGCCGAATTATATTTTTGACGCACTATTCATTAAAAAAAACAGAAATCGTTCGATACGCTTGATGGAAGAAGATGATTAATGAAGAAAAAAAGCTGCGCAATGTGATACATTAGAAACAAACATACATTTTTCTATTCATTTGAAAACAAAATACGACGAATGGGAGAAAAAACAGCAAAACTTGACGTGACACGTAATATTATATCACAGGAAAGAGAAAATAAAACATAATATAAATCTTCGGGTTCAAATAAATTCTATTCTAATTTTTATGATACAATTGCTACATGCCTAATATTCGCTCATGACCATAAGTAAACAATACGTTAGATATTTTAAGACAACGGAAGTCGATGTTTTTCAGGCATGCACCAAATCCTGCTTTTAAGTGATAAAGATGACTCATTTTCGATGTGAAGAACCGTCAGTTCTTGTCAAATCTTCGGGGGCTCTCTACTCAAGCCGTATTGCTCTATCTGATACAATAAATAGACATGTCAAATCTTCCTTTAAAAGTTGTAGGATTTGA
>OENT01000006.1:32445-182160 GCA_900239685.1 Rotaria macrura
TCAAATCCTACAACTTTTAAAGGAAGATTTGACATGTCTATTTATTGTATCAGATAGAGCAATACGGCTTGAGTAGAGAGCCCCCGAAGATTTGACAAGAACTGACGGTTCTTCACATCGAAAATGAGTCATCTTTATCACTTAAAAGCAGGATTTGGTGCATGCCTGATATTTTTAATACTTCTATAATGTATTAAACATGTCATGTTTCACTCGGTCTTTTTCATTAAGTACTAGTAATTCGAAACAAAAAAACATCAGGTTCGGAATACATATTCTTACTGAACTATGTTTTCTCCACTCTCGAAGGTTTATCGAATTCTTTTTGAAGCTATCGACCATAATGTAGGCCGCGTCATTTAGTACAATGTATATTACGTCATTTTCTCTCGTTGGTTAGCGCAATCCGTTTTTCTTTTTTCAGGGTCACATAAAAAAAATAATTGTTTCTATACCTATTTTATTCTAAATTTTTATAATTCACTAAAATATTCTGAGTCATATGTACATCGAAATCAGCAGAGGTCTAATTGAAAGGTAATATAATGCTGCAGCGAGACATGTTTTAACGACTGGTCTGGTCCAGTTGAAAACTCCTTCAAAGCTAATGAGGATTCTTCCACTTTTTTATGAGTTATCAGTTTCGTTTTTCCCCCGTAAAAAACTTAATTGTAGCTTTCTTACTTAAACATGTCCAAGGTTATTTCATTTTATTAGTAATTACGTATCAAAATACTTCGAATAAATCTGTACTCATAAAAATCATCATCATTCTGTTTATTGAATCAACTCATTACTATGTGCTACTGCCGATACGCGAGGAAATCAATGTCCATCGTTGTACTACATAAAGTTTTTCATTTTCATTTCCAGATATGGAACGATGAATTTTAGAGAAACAAAATGAAGTAAGAAAATGAATCTCTCTCTCTCTTCGCAGATACTGAATCTATCTCCAAGGAATTAAAAATCTAAGATATCTATAGGACATACCGTTCGTGAAAAAAAAAGAGATCATAAAGAAATGTAAGATCCAACAAAATTTTATTAAAATCGTGATTGGACTAATTTATTAAACACGGCAAAGTTGAGTTAGTCATTCATGAATTTAAAAAATATACAGATTTCACGCTGTACCCTACTAGGAAAATGTGCAAAAGTTATCCACTGCAGATTCTAAACTATGTCAAGTCAGAAATTAGTGTGGCATATAAAACCAATTTCTTTGAGATTATTTTTGTTTTATGACTAAGACTAATGTTCAAATCCGAATAAAGAATTTATAGGATTTTACGAGTTGAGTATTAGTACAGTACAATAGATTATTGACAATTTCGTCACACAAAAACATCATCTAGCATGAAGATGAACAAAAATATTGTCAGGCAGTATCGATAATTGAGACTCCATACCTGAAAGTTTGCCAGAAACGACTTTGACCTATTAAAAAAACACTTACTGATTCTAATTTGAAAAAAATATGAAGGTTTGTTGTGATCAATGAAGCGAGTTGAAAGAGAGGATATCAATTTTCTTGTCATGCACTTCAATATTTATACAAGCTAGTATATTTCATAACAACGCTATAAAAGTGCAATAAACATGCTACCTAATTTTGTGGGTGATTCATATAGCTGATGGAGAATTTAATTTAGTGACTACGATTAGAAGATAAAAATCAAGAATCATATTCATGCTTATTCATTCACGACTCTGGCTTAGTTTGAGACGTAGGAGTATTGGGAAGGGAAAAACTACCTTATCAATCAAATTAACTTAAGTTCGCCATAGAAAACAAAGCAATCACATGGCGTTAATTTATTCTCAACAAATTTAAGAATTCCTTTCTAATGAAATCTTTTTCTTCGTTTATCTATTTCAGATAGCCGATTCGAAACACCGTTCAAAACTATTCAGAATTGTATTTGTATTGATGAGCACGATTCATGTTGATTTTTCATGAAAACAGTTTTCTCGTGTACATATCTACATATCTCTGTCAATAGAAATATTAGAAAAACACAATTGTCTCTGATGTGTATTGCGATAATGAAACTTGATAACATTTTCTCTTTTAAACATAGTAGATTTTTCATCCACTATATGAGAAGATGATGACTATTCACCAGTGATTACTGTTGAACTATAACAGCATTTTCAGAACAATGAATATATTTCAGGGATAACTCCAATTTTCTAAACAAGAAGAACCCATGCTTTTGTAATATTGACCCAGATGAAAACTAAAAGATGGAAGAGTTATTCAGCGAATCTCTAACTATTTTTGATGAAATCAAAGTTCATTCAAATCGGCAACCAACATTGCTTGCATCACAGACATATCTTCGAAAAACAACCAATTGTATCTGCAACTGTTGGTCAGATAATCTTTTGTTTGATTTCAATGCGTAACTTTTAATAAAAGATGACAATTTTGATAGTTACTCTGATTCTTCACCACCTATTTCAAGTTGTAACATAGGTATGATGTCTTCTGTTCAATCTGTGTTTCATTCAGTAAGATATCGGAGGTCGTTTGAATTCAGTTCGTAAAATTTCTGAATGACTGCATTCTTTCTATTGAGAACGAATATCTATCATGATCGATGAATTTGATTATTTGTGAAGGATAATATCAGAATTCTTGTCATTGAATGAATTTTGACTTTACTACTCAAAAATGTTTCTTCGTTAGACCCGACAAGAAAAACGCAAAGCACAGATAGGAGAACTTGTTTTATTCTCTTGAAAAAAATTAACAGCACACACGTTAACTAATGGTTTTTCAGTGATAGATGGATCAATTTTTATGATGAACGAAATACGAAACAAGGTCTCATCTCATGCTTGCGTAGCTTCATGAACAACATCAAGAAATACATGAAAGTGTATACTAGCTGATAAAAAAATTATGAAATCATAATTATAGCTCACCTTTCGCTTTTTTACTAGTTGATTAAAGTTAGCCTTGATCACGATAAATACTCAATAGAATGGAGGTCGCATATATACAGAAACCTTTTTAGCATCAAGCTTGGGGATATGTTTCTGAAGATTGTGGATAAAAAATATCCCAAGTTCGTTTTTCCGAACACATCGATTATTGTTCGATCAAACGTAGACATATTTTCGATACTCATGTTTGAATTTGCTAGCTAGTGATGAGACTCGTTTGAATTACCGGTGGACAGATAATAAAAATATATTGGACATTTATCGGTGTAGTTTTGTTCGACATTAATAGTTAATAAGAAAAACTTCGATTATTATCTTGGTGTACATCAATTTAATATCTAATTGATCGAGATTCGTTAGACTGATTGTACCATCATTAGTAATAGAACTAATTGAAATCATACTCTTATTGCGTTCATGCGCTAACTTTAGACGAGTTATATTTAAAATAATAATTAAAATAGCTGTGAAGAAGTATTTTTATTTTGACTAGCGCGTATTCGTATTGTTTACGTAGAACAGAAGTATGACGAAATGTTGAAATTCTATTCATCCGACAAATAGTTTCCGTTAGTGTCATCAGAAGTGATCTAAGAAAATATTTTGTGTAGTTTGAAAACATACATATAATTAAAAATCATCGTTGATGAATTTTTGTCAACAATTTTTGCAAGTTTTCTAAGATGCTCAACTCTTATGTTCAAAATGACCGGTATTCTCTGCATCGATATTGCTTTCAGGGTAGATTAGCAAAAACATGTGAAATTCAAAAACCATGAATAGTTCTTCCTGTTCGTAACTGACGATGACCTAACAGCTATAATAGCAGTTTATATTTTCAAATTTTTCTGCATATTCATAGTGTAGTGTTGAATTCACGCGACTGGTTTGAGAAAACGACTACAATGTATTTAGTAGTTTAGATAGCTTTCTATCAATGTTTGTACTCTCTTTAAATTCATACTTTTATCATTTTATTTTATTGTTCTATTCGTAGATTATCTTTTCTTACTGACTCTATCACAACAGACCATAGGAAGAAAAACTTCATACATAAAGAATTTCTTACTCAATGCTAAACATCATTTTCTTCTTATAATTCATACTCGATAATTCTTACTCTCTTTCTTTTTATTGTATTGAACAAAGAATTTTAAAATCAGAACCGAGTAGTACAAATCGTTCTGTGGCAATAGTTAACGAATTATTATTTCAGGGCAATATGACACACATACTCTGTCTCTCCCTCTCTCTTTTCATCATGAATAGTTCAATGTCGTACGTAGCTGAAGAAAGTATGCATCATTGATTGGTTTTTTGCCAAAATTTCTTTTTCGAAATGAAAAAAATTACAAAAGCTCAGTAGAAGGTATAAAAAAATGTTGTATGCATTTGCGCTATCTGTCGCCATTCTGCACATTTAAAAAAACAACCGAAACTATCACAATTGATTTATTATCAAACACGATACATTATATATATAATATCTTTCCTCTATAGATACTTGACAATGCTGCTCTCGTAATGAATATTAAAAACGGATGTAAGTTTATTGTGAATAATTCACGTTAGATATTATATTTTGAGATCATATTTCAATTATATTCGTGATTGTATGTCAGCACGAGTCAATGGTTTGCAAGTCATCGTATTCAGTAAAACAATGAATGATTATTTATATTAATCAAAATACTAGTTGTTTGAAAACAAACGAATAAATGAAATATAATTAATTTACCATTCATTGGGTATCTTGCATATCATCTCTTATAGCATGTCACTATATAACGTTTGATATAAAATTGTCGCTAGTAATCAGTATCAAAGGAATAAACAGGTTTTATGATAGTATTCTATCATTTTTTTCCGAATTATATTAAGAGAGAAGAAAAAGTAGTTGGTATCGTTTCGAACGGATTTAATATTGTATTCTTTGTAGTTTGAGGGGAATAGAAAAAAAATTGTAAATGTCATTTTAATAGTTGTATCTATTTCGATTGGTCGATAATTCAAAGGATTCGTTTTTTCTTCTTCTACTTCCAAAAAAGAAAACAATATGTGAATGTAAATAATCATAATCTTTATAAACATTTCTGTCTTATTGAATACATTGTCATAGGTGAGGAAAAAAATCAATTTTTGAATCGATTAATCGATATCGTTGAATATGAAAATAATATAATACATATTTGTAAATGCCCTTGTCTAATCATTCGTTCTTTCAGTGCCTCTTTTTTTTTTATTCATATCCTTGAACAATCAATGAAAATGATTTTTTTTGCCCTTCAGATCTCACGGGCGTCATGGATCGCCTACGTAATTTAGACCCACGTCGACGTGTCGCCGATCAAAAAATGCATCAAACTACGTCGGTAAGTGTGCTTGATTTGTATATCAATCAAATATTGTCTTTGTCTTTTTTCTCTTTCAGACGATCACTGTTAATAATACGTCAGGTGCAGTCGCATCACCAACGAATGGAAGTAGTGAACAACAAGAGCCGAGACCTAAAGTTTCGAGTCTTGTATTCAAGTTTGGTGGTGATCGAAATAAAAAAGTACCTACGTACACTTTTTCTCCAGGTAAGATTGGCACAAAGCTGGTTTTCTATTTGAAAAATATCTTTCAGCCGAACAAGCAACCATCGATCAACAACATAATAATTCAGTAAATCGTGCTCCTGCATCACCTCAACCTCAACTATCATCACAAATACGAACTTACGTAAATTGTACTTATTTTATTTTATAGAAACTAGTTTTGTTTCTTCTAGATCGAACAACTGGAAACAAAGAACAGTGAATTAAATCAAAAACTGAATGAGCAATATCAAAATATTGAACACTCCGATAAAACTATCAAGGAATTAACTCAGTTCTGTAATGCATTACAACATAAGTAAGAATCCATCGTTGAAAGCGTACTACTCAATGTCAAAAATAAAACTATGTACTAGGTTAAATCAAGAAACAAATAATCCTCTTCTTCAACTTGTTTTAAATTTTTGTGAAGCTACAGTAAGTTTGCATAAATAATAAATTTTTCATCAGCCAGTCCTGCCTCTCTAGTCTGATCAACAGGAAGATATTTTTTCGTTATTCGAATCGAAAATTCTTCAATGTAAACAAAACGAACAACAAGTAAGATAATCAGTCTTGGTTTCTTTTTTTTCAAGTCTTGTTTTAAAGGTCAAATTATTAACAACGACTCTAAAATCAAAAGAAATACGTATTACGGAATTAACAAATGAAATTAATGAGCTAGTTGCTAAAGCAAGTGCTGCTATTCAAACACCAGTACTAGCAGCGCCGTCAACCCGTTCGATTTCTTCAGTCTCAACAACACCTATCAGACGAATTGATTCAGCTGATGAACGTGAGTTAAATTGATGACAAGTAAAAACTGTATGATCACATGTTGCATATTTTCACTCTAGTGGATTCAATTAATCTACGTCGGGAACTATTACGTACGCGAAATCGTCTCAAAGAAGCACAACGTGAACTATCATCACAGAATAGTTTAACAAAACATTTATCAACAAACAATCTTCTTTCATCGGACTCATTGATTAGTGATTTACGTAAAGATATTAGTGAAATGGGATGGGAAATAAAAAATTTACAAAAATCGAAAGAAACATTTAAACATGATGTTGAAAAATTAGAAAAAGAAATTGTTACACTGGAATCACAGAAAACTTCGGTATGGAAAAAAGATGAAAAATAAAATTTGAAGATTTTAAATTTTGATGATATTGTTTTTCAATGTTACATATTATTTAGATTGAAGAAACGAATGCTATGATCACCCGAGAAAATAAAGAATTACGAGCAACTGTTGAAGAACTAAATGATCAAAATCGTATTGTTCTACAAAACTATCACAATCATGTTAAAAATGTAATGAATATTCTCGTTTGTTAATTTTTTATAAATCTGTTTTTGTTTTAGTATGCAATACATGAAGGTTTAATGTCTAAATTATACGATTCAATGGCTCAATTAGAAAAAGAGAATAGTCAACTAAAAGAAAAGGTATGCTGAAGTTTTGTTTTTAGCAACTCAAATAAAGTTCTGTAGATTCTGTAGATTATTTCATTGTGTCGTTCTAAGTATCGTCAGCATCAATGTAGGTCAAAAGAGCAGCATGTTGGGTGTTAGTTTGAAAGAAAAAGCGATATTTTATCCTATTCCTTCTAAAACAAACCCCGATACTGACACGCATGTATGCGGTGCACGAATGCTACTCATTAAATTAAGTTATTCGTGTGTAAAGATAGATCTATACATGTTATTTTATTAATTTTAGTGTGTATTTCTTGAGGAGAAACTTGAACTGAAACAAATATCATTAGTCGATAAAAATGAGTTAGAAAAATTGAATTCATCAAATCGTGTCTTAACTTTACAATACGATTATGAAGTTGCTAAACGTGAACATTGTGAAAGACAGCTAACACGTTTACAAGATAATATCAAGCAATTGCAATCTGAATTATCCTATATGGATGAAAAAGTCAAACGGGCTGACGAACAAATGAAATTAGCTGATCGTTTAAATCGTGACAATAAAGATGAATGTGAAATTTTACAATTAAAAATCATGGACTTAGAAAAACGTTTAAATTTAACGGAAAAAGATAAAGATATTGTTGAACAAGAATTATTAATTGTTAAACAAAAAATGGAAGCAACTACATATCGTATACAACGTTATAATGAAGCATTGATTAATGCCGACAATGACCCTGAACTCATGTCCGATACAAGGTAGAATAATATTGTTTTATTTTATTTATTTTTTCTTCAACACAATCGACATTGTTCAATTTTAGCTATAGTGAAGATGTTGGAAGTATTAATGGTACTGAAACTGTATCGTTGAAAAGTCGTAATTCACATCCGACACGATCACATAGTGAAATTTAATTATTGCAATTGAAACACAATAAAAAAAAGTTCATTCATTTTTTTCATTTTTTGCTTACACGTATAATCAGCATGTAGATATATATTATATTCGTATGTTAAAAAAATCGTTCTTTTTTTGTTTTTCTCTTTTCTTTTTGTGTACTATGTATCCTAGTTATAATTCGATGGGCTTTTCTATTTACTATGCATGAGATATGTAAAGAAAATTTTCTTTTCTTTTAAACGTAGTTTAACAGTGTCTTGTTCTTCACTATAAGAAACAAACAAACAAAAAAAAAGAAGAGATAACAACAAATAATCACATTCCATACTTTTGTAAACATGAAAACCAAAATAAATGTCATTTATCCACTTACGCGTTGATTATTTCTCAAGGATGATGACTTTTTTCTTTTTCGCTTCAGGTACTTTTTCGGAGAAAGACTTATGCCTATTTACGTTGTGAACTTTCTCAGCACAATCAATACGTTTTCTATTTTCATTTATTCAAATCGTAATTGCTTCTTTATTGTTCTATGTTGTTTTTCGGATTGATTGATTGATTGACTACGTACCTTGCTATGCTGCTGTTTTTTTCTCTTTATTTGTATAGTTCTATAGTAAACTTCTATATATATATATATATATATATATATATATATATTCAATAAAAATAAAAATAAAACAAATAATTCAATAGAAATAATAACATCATAATATTAGTTTTTTGAAATTACAAATTCATTACTTCTTGTAGATTACACTGGAAAAGTGTATAATGTTAACTTTTTCTCTTAAGCATAAACGTATTGCTGAACGTGGGATAGTTCATTCATTTAAAACTTTATCGCTGTGCATAGTTCAATGCTAGTTTTGCTCTTCTTCCAACGAAAGTTAATGTTTAGATACGTGGAACAAAAAGAAACTAACGAAAAAAATTCTGCTCTGATCAAAGTAATTTGCATTGAAGTTTTCAATTAATCTCAACGTTTGTTTGATGTTTTTACCAGTTTAGTTTTAATTTATTAAAATGTCTATGTTTGAGAATGTGTAAGTAAATTGAATGAAATTCGAAATGATTTTGATCGATTGAAACCGACATCAATTGAGAGAAATAAATAATAGGCAATTGACTAATGCATGGTTTTATATAAGAAGCCATCCAAAACGTACGGTTACTTGAGTCAGAGCATGGTATTGAAGCACTATCGCGCGCCTTGATTCGAACTTATCAAATCCGCAGATTTCAAGATCGATCTTGCTCTCATTGTATTTAAATAGTTTTCATAACATTCCCTGTGACTCTTCTCATGATAGCAGACTACCACGTATTCTATTAAATTCCAACAACTAAAGATTTCACGTAACTATTTTGAACGATTTGTTCTGAATAAAAAGCAATGTTTTCAAACGATCATGTCAGTTTGAACTTTAACGGCTCGAAATTAAGATTTCTAGGATTTGAAGAATATTGAAAACTAAATAATGTTTGATACGAAAACTAATGATTCAATTTTTAATGCATCAACCGATTACACATTAGTGTAAGAACTTTTTCATAGCGCTTCTAAAATCAAGAATCATTGAGTGACTGTAAAAAACTTTAAAAGCTCGAGTCTAAAATCTAAAACTATTTTTTCAGCAAATGGATTTTTTTAAAAATATTTCGATTTTGATCCGATCGTTCAGTATGAATTTCTTATAACAACTTGGACAATAAATTTTCAATATCGATATCTTTCTATCTAGATAAAATGATTAGCCGATTTCTCTTCAAATCTACAATACCAGTGTATCGTTCGGGTGTACAACGACTGAATAATTCCCTGATTATTCTTTATCAACAACAACAACTAAAACAACAACGCAGATATTTATCTACTCTTTTCTTCAAATCGTTAATTCAAACTTCTTCTTATTCTTTGCGTTTTCTTTCAAAGACCACTAAAAGTAATAAAAAGTATCAAGTATGTCATATAATTATAATTCTATGAATAAAAAGTAGTTGATAATGATTATTCATTTTCAGCCAATATCGTACAGTCCAAAAAGTAAAAGGCCCATTATAGAAGTCTATCACAAAATGACAATAAAAGCACTTGCACAAGCTATGGATATCAATGTTGGTAAGTGCTTGACCATTGTTTGTCAATTTTTATTATTCGTCAAATATATTTTCATTATTATCATACAGATCATATTTATGACTGTTTGATTCATATAAAGAATGGTGATCAGTATTCTTCTGATAATCAAGGTTTGTGAACATGAAACGACATAGAAAAATTTTGAAAAACAAAATATTTTTAGAAATCGACGATTTTAATGTCATTGTTGAAGTAGTTCATATATGTGGCGGAAAACATCGACTGATTACATCGCCTTTTGCAAATGAGAAAAAAAAACAAGCTACAAATGTGGTAAAGTTTGTTCGCACGTATGTTTACAGTTAATGACTACAATATATCGGTCAATTATAAAGACATGTCTACTGTTTGTTTTTAATTTAATAGACCTATGCCAACAAAAGAAAAATTAAAATCCCGACCACCGGTTGTTACAATTATGGGACATGTCGATCATGGAAAAACTAGTCTATTAGATGCTTTAAGAAATAGTAATATTGTGTCAAGTGAATTCGGAGGAATCACACAACACATTGGTGCTTTTATTGGTGAGTTTTACATTTTATGATTTAGACGTGAACTTATTCTTGGACTTTATTCAAGCATCAGTTCAGATTTACTATCTAACCGACATACTAAATTTCGTTTACATTGTCTTCAGGGACGTAACTTTTAAAAAGAAGCACATCGAGCGTGACATATCTCCTACCTCCTGACCTATGCTCTCTATTTCTCTTGTAGTAGTTGGAGATTTAACTTTCATATTTCAAAATGATACACAACAAAATGTGCAGGAAATGAAATCCTTAATCAAATTTTTCCGACGACATATTATTGAACACTGTATAACCTTGTCATGACGATTAAGTATATATAGATATATGAATAATTTTTAATTGAGCGTTGTTCCTAGTTTACTATATTTGAAAAAACAACTGTTTTGGAAATATATTGTGTAGTTCAGAAAGAATTCCAGTACTGTAAATTACATCAAACAGATAAATAAATATCGCAAAAACATTCGTCAACATGTTTAGCTTCTCTGCCGATGGACGCGGCATTTAACAAGGTTAGCCGGTCAAATAACATTCGGAAATTCATTTTTTCATCAGATTTTAGTAGTTAATTTAAAAAGTTATTCTTCTCAAAGTATAGAGGTCGAATTGACGATTTACAGTTTCTACTCCACGAGTACGTTAAGCAGTTAAATTTTGTTCAACATCAAAGTGAATTGGTTTCCTCGTACTTTTCTCCAGCTTCGACTCCTAAATAAATGTTCCTGATAATCTAGATTATTTACAGAACTTTACGCTTTGAATTGATTATAGTACCGGTATCGAAATCAACAGCTGTCACATTTATTGATACGCCTGGTCATTTAGCATTTGCTGAAATGCGTGCTCGTGGTGCTCAAGTAACAGATATAGTTATTCTTGTTGTTGCTGCTGATGATGGTGTTATGCCTCAAACATTAGAAAGTATTACACATGCGAATAGAGCCAAAGGTAAGTCATTGTTTTATCAAGGTTTGAAAGCTGTAGATTTGTTTTTTTAAATTTTAGTTCCTATTGTTGTTGCTATAAACAAAATCGATAAAGCCGATGCAGATATCGTAGGATACTGAACATTTGTCAGTCAGTTGTTTCATATTTTTGTTTTACATATACGATAGAAACGTACGGAAAGCATGCTAGCTGAACATGGTCTACAGCTGGAATCGATTGGTGGTGATATTGTTGGTGTGCCAATATCGGCTTTAAAGGTAGATTTTTTTAAAATAAGTTTACAATCAATTTTTTCGTTTTTATTTAGAATACAAATATTGATAAATTACTCGAATCGATCTTAGCTGTCGCTGAATTACAACAATTACGTGGAGATCCGAATGGACCTGTTGAAGGTACAATACTCGAGTCCAAAAGTGAAGATACAATATCTGAAAATAATGAATCCGATAGTAGTCAACGAAAGGGGTGAGCCTTTATAGGGGTAAGCAACGGTCCGTCGATATGTTATCTATGTTTTCTTTATTTTTGATTCTACAGAAATCTTGCTACTATTCTTGTTCAACGAGGTGTTTTAAAAAAAGGAACTATTTTACTGGCCGGTCAGAGTGTTGCACGAGTAAATTTCTTCAGAGAGAGAGAAAGTATATTAATTTTGTAAGTCATAAACGACATGTTTTTTGTAAACTAAGGTTCGAGCTTTATACAATGAACGAGGTATTCAAATTGAACGTGCAACAATAAGTATGCCCGTACAAGTATCTGGTTGGAAAACATTACCAGCTGCTGGTGAAGAAGTATTCGAAATCGAGAGTGAAGTAAAAATAAGATAATTTACGGCGTCATAATTACATGGAATGAAAGGTGTCGTGTTTGTTTTATTTTAGAATCTAGCTAATCGAATTGCTGCTCAGCGTAAAGCAGATGAAATTTCTCAAAAGATGCAAATTGATTCAATTGTTGTGACGCAAAAACATGAAGAACATTTACAAAAATATCGGTTGGTATACAGAAAAAAGAACAATCTAACAAGGATTCTATTTACGTTTTCAGTGCCGAACTACAACGTCGTCGAGAATTAGGTATTGTTTTTCGAAAACGCGACAAGGGTTCTGGACAACATATCGAAGACAAAGAAGAAAAATTGAAATATTCTATTTTACTCAAAAGTAAGTTTGTCATGATTGAAAATGATAAACATAAAAAACACATCTTTTCTATTGGTAGCTGATGTTTTTGGTACGTTAGAAGCTTTAACAAACATAATTAGTATGTACAATGATACTCGATGTCCACTTGATGTTATTGATGCATCCGTTGGTTCTGTCAATGACGATGATATCGAAGCAGCTCATCTCTTCAATGGTTTGTTTTCAAAACGAAAATTGAATAAAAAGGCTTAACCATGATACAGAATATATAACAATGTTTCGTTCAATTCTCATCAACGTAGAGCTAAATTTTTCATTAAACAACTATAATTCAAAACCACAGTAGAAGAGTGTTACACTGTTGTCGAATGCTCAGTAGACAGTATTGATTGAAATTCTGTCAGTCACCCAAAAGATCTTTTCTACTAGCTAATGTTATCATTCCTCTTAGTATTTGTGGTAATCTTTTTTTCTACTAGTTTCCCTCAATTTCTGGCTTGATTGGTTTTTCTGGCATACGACATAATTTGACTCAAAGTGATAACGAATCTTGAGTTGTCGTGACTGATAATGGTTTTCTTTATTCTTATCAAGCTCATTACTCAATATACTATTCTCGAACCATGTGCGTCGAAAATACTTACCTTACATGCATGACTACATTTCCACTAAAAAGTATCGAGTGTCATGAATAATAATGTAAGGATAAATATGAAAGTTGTTATTTGAATCGTAGAAATTCTAGATTCAAATAGTTGAACCAGATAGATAAAGAATTCTTCTGACAATTGTAGTGTGCGATAGATATGTTTGCTTTTTGTTGAGTATACAAACAGTTGGTTAAACAATTTTGACTGATCTACATGCACCTTAATTAATAGAATATTGAAAATAAAATACGAGCACGATCATATATTCTGGATGATGTGTTATTAAACACAACCAAATTCATGCATTGTGAATTCTTCTTTCTTTCTAGCGACAATTTATGCTTTTAATACAAATATAAATCAGACAATCGCACTTGAGGCAAGTCGAAAACATGTTCCTATTCGAACATTTAATGTCATCTATCATATGTTAAATGATATAAAAGATGAGTTGACGAAACGTATACCATCAACAGAAGAAGATGTTCCAACAGGTTGTGCAGACGTATTACAAGTATTTGAAATAACAGATCGTAATAAAAAGATACCTGTTGCTGGATGTCGTATTACCGATGGATCCTTTGAAAAAAAACAATTGTTCAAATTAATTCGTAATGGTCAAGTTATTTATCGAGGTAAATTGAATTTGCTGATGTTGCTCAATCAGAGTTTCATCTTTCATTTTAAAGATACACTATCGTCTCTAAAACATTTACGTGATGATGTACAATCAGTTAAGAAAGGTGTTGAATGTGGTTTATCATTTACAAACCATGATATTAAATTTCAAAAAGGTGATCAAATCATGTGTTACACTGTTCGACAAGTAGCACACGAAGCCAAATGGGATTATGGATTTTAGTTTAATTTTTCTTTGTTTTTCTTTTCGTTTTAATAAAAATTGTGCTTTCATGCGTATTAAAATTCTATACTTCAGTTATTATTGTCTAATTTAATAGGAGAACGATATGATTCATAACATTAGCATAACTTAAATTATTTTTCAAGTTAAATCAACAATGAAACAGTTTATTGTAGATATATTTGTAAATAAACTGGTATACTATTTCTGTTCATAGGAAAAGTGCTCACAACGATTTGCATTTTATTTAGAACCGATTAAAGTTTGCAAACAAAATGTTCTATTGTTAAATGTTTAAAATAGGGAAACAACATAACACTATATTGCTATGCCAAAATCACTTTGTTGATTTTGTTTTTATAGATTTTATTCAATATTCGAGTGCGATTTTCGTTTATTCTCTATTAGAAGTAATATAATCAACAGAGGTTAAACAAATCAAATTACATTGATTTCTACTTGTAAAGGTGCTGAATGATGTTCTTGAATTTTCACTAGTATATATGACGAAGACATCAAGTTAAATAGATCAATCACTGCTAGTATATTATCAGAAAAGTGATCAAGTCACTACTGCATCCTAGAGTAGCGAAATGCAAATACTTCAACGGATTGTTTTGCATTAATATCAACAACCTAATTTTGTTATAATTCAATATAATGTTTCAAAATAATGAAACATACGACAATGGGATAGATGTGTTACGGAATGAGTTGTTTCTGAATATAACTGTAAATACATTTGATGACGGCCCGTTTTTCTTATCACTATATGGTATCGTTTTTTTTTATGTTCGCTCTAACAGTTTGATATGAGACGGAATATAAAGCATAGATGTACACACAGGCGACATACGTAGATCTTCTATTATTCATTCTCAATTTGATTCTATTGAAAATTTCTTGCATAATATCCGCAGAAACTTTCTTCAGTATTCGTGTATATCATAACTCGCAGTTCACAGCTGAAAACGACTTCGGAAAAAGAGAACACTCGTACAAAAACATTTGGTGAAGAAAAAGAAACAAAGACAGTAGAGAAACTGTCCTCAATCATGTGTTACAACAGTATGATAAACGAAAGACCTTGTATTGCGTATAATATGTACTAGGCGGTAATTAGTGGGATCCAAGGTCAAATCATTCTTCTTCTTGCTTATTTCTTTCTTTATTGATTTAAACTATTTTGTGATGCCGTCGATTGACAGCAGCAACGGCCTGACGATCTTGATCATCAGTTGTATTACAGTCAGTAACATCCATGGATTCACAATTTAAATGAACAAAAGCACGTTCAACATCTGGTAATGCTTCTATTTTTTGTTCGAGACCAATACCAACATGAACTGCTTCGCCGAGTCGTAGATCATCAGGAAGAAGAACATCAATTTCAACAAGAAAATGTGTACCAAAATGATACGCTCGAATTGTATCAATTTTGCGCACAAGTGGTGAATGATGAAAAGCTATCCAGGTTAGTTGTTGAAGAAATTGAGAAGGAGCTGTATAGCCAGTTAGATTACGAATTTGAACTGTAAGTAAAACATACATGATCAATAGAGATTTATATTCAACTTATTCAATTACTTACGACGAACTTGGGGAATCCAACAGATAATAATGTATAAACTGATTACTATAGCACCTGCAACGTAAAGAAAATTCTAAATATTATGATACAAAATGTTGTTATTCTAACTTACCAACCGGATCAATGACCGATAATTCTCTTGGCTTAATCTCACCGTCTATCGCTTTGGAACCTGGTATAATGAAAAGGTTTCATTAAATATTCTTTTTCTCAAATGCATTTTTTTTAGTAAGTAATTCGCTGGAAGCGACAAAACAAATCAGTATTGAGGTAGTGATGACAAATGAAAAAATTGAATAAAACTTTCAAACGAAAATTAAAGTTATGATCTTCATTCGCTTTATTTTCTCATTGCTATCAATCTTACCGATAATTCCAAATACTAATGCTACAATGGTTGCAACGACGTCATTTCGATGATCAGCGGCAAGGGCTGACATTGTTGGTGTAGATACTTGATAGCATAATACCGAAAGTACAATTTTGATGACTTTTAGTGAAAGAAAACAAATGAATAAGCATAGGAATATATACAATACAATTGTTAATCTCAGAAAACACTTGCCAACTGTTATACACATAATAGATATTGCTGCAGGATTAATATCAACTGGTGGCTTTTCGAATGCATAACCACTAACATTACGAAAGTAATTAACATCTTCAATAACTGAACGAACTCCTTCAAAAATAACTTGAAAACTAGCAGCACACATGACAACACTAAGTATAATAATGATAATCGGTTCTAGACGGGTTCGCCCTTCAATATAAAAAGCATTTGGATTTCAAGAAAATTCACTTCATGATGTGTCTGTTCAAACCTTGCGGATAAAGATATGGATTTCTTTTTCTTATAGCTCGAGCAGCCCACCAAATAGCAAAATTTAACATTAAATCAATTGTACTATCGATTGCCGATGATGCAATCGATAATGATTTAGAAATAATAGCAGAAAATATTTTACCCAAGACAAGAATCTATGGAAATGAAGTATGTTGGAATCAATAAGATTTAATTTAAAAACAGCCATAATCTTACAATGTTAGATACCAGCGTTGTTTTGATAAGTATAAGTGTCCATCGTTTATGTCGTTCAGCACGTGCATCATTGTCCGTACCACCGGATGTATGTCGCTCTTCTATGTTTGAGTAATGATCTATTATTTCATCTTGTCTAGCATAAAATTTTCTTTGAAGTAAAAATTTAGATGAAATCAGACACTTGAATTTAATAGTGAAAGAGCTCGTTACCTAACGTCGCGTGGCAAAGCTTTATCTGCGACATGTCGTCCATGTCGATAGGAAACCATTTGTTCCAATGAGTATCGATTATCATCTTCTATAGAGTCAACAAGAAAACAATATAGCATACATTCGAACTGTATAAGATATATGAAATGAGTTGAATAAAAGTTTATATATCAATGATAATTGTCAGCACCTTTTGTAGTATCGGCTTTCTCACATGTTGACGAACTTTCTTCCGGTACTGTAATACTAACATTTGAAGAGTTCTCGTTGATGATAGCTCCCGGTGGTATAGTTGATGTTATTGATGATACACGTCGATTTCTACTGTACGATGGTAAAACAAAGTCGTAACGTGGCATTGTTGACAATACATGTACATCGATTGTATGACGGCGCATCGGTTTTTCTGGTGTATTCGACGATTGCTGCTGATCCATTGATGAAACCTATGGATATTTTTGTAAACGTTTTTCCATTCACTCATTCATCTAGTGATTGAATACAAAACGGTAGAAAAATTTTCTCTTGGTTTTATCAGATTCAATTTACAAGATAGCATACTTCTAACCTTTTACAACAGAAATTTTCAGTTCCACTCGAATAGAAAAGTAAATAACAGAAAATGTGAACAAAAAAGGCACACTGGCCTTCAATTTAATCTTGAGATTGTTTGCACGCATCATTATCAGACACTTGATAAGATCACTTTTTTGAAGGAAGAAGCGCAAAACTTATTGAAGGTTATCAGTCAACGTTCGATTCTGCTGTTATATCGATGACAAATTTTATACGAATCTGAAATTTTATACTAACAGACATAGATAATAAAAAACAAACAGTAGCATGATGGTACTCGCTTACTCTTCATTGAATATGTTCAATTGATTCACATCTTCTTGTGACAATAGTTGTTTGTCTACCTTCAACAATAAAACTTCTTAGATAATTGTTACATCAAATTAAATGTAACAAGAGTAAGTTCCGATCAATACCTTGACGTTTTACTGTTCGATTGAAGATCAAATATATCGATAAAACGATTGCTGTACTATTGTTTCTCAGTGTTTCAGTTATAAACGACAAGAAATGAATACTAAAATATAGATTACATTATATTTTCTCTAATATCAGCGAAATAAGTAGTGTTTTTTAAAGATCTGTTCCTCTTCAGGGATATTCTTTTGCTTGATTAGCATGACCTAATATACAATGTGGACAAAATTGACAATGTTTCAATATGGAATAGTCGAAGTTTAACTTTTATTGAGAAAGTCGAAACCACTCAAACGACAACCATATATCAGTTAATATATACTTATATAGATTCGACAAAGATAGTTAGCACTAGATAATGTCTCATGATGATGTCAAAGTATAGTTTTAAATCATTGTTAGTTAACCATATGAAACTACAAAAATTTTAACTCCAGTATTTTGAGAGTCTTGTTTTTGATAGTCTGTCCATTGAAAGTCAGAAATCACTTGAAGCAGAAATGTGAAATCTAGATAAGATCCAAAGCAAAGAATTATTCTATCTCGACCTATTTAATTTTTGATCTCGATTTTTGAAAATTATCTGAAAGCTTTTCAAACACTGTTATCTAGCGTCGGAAAAATTCATTATAGAGACCAAGCGCCGATGACAAATACATGTAAATTCGTTCACTGGATTATAGCACCATTTCTTTGAACATTGATCGATCTATTTGTTGTTTAATCTAGTTTTTAACTGAAATTTATGCATTTCAATTAGGACGAAAAATGTGATGAGTTGAGAGAAAGGCATATATTTTTCTTTTACAGTAGTTGTAATTGGCAATATTCAAAATTCTCAGACCATAAATTAAATTTGTCATCCACATTTTTTTTTCTGAACACCAAGTTCGTTTAGTATTTTCTTACAAATTTTCGTTTTCAGATTTTCTGACATTCTACTTTTATTTCAACCTGAATTACTCTTCCACTTAGAAACAAATAATTTATTAACCAACGTTCCGAAAACGCCTGCTTTCTTCTTGAGCACGTTTAAGCAATAAATTTTATAACAGAACCAAACGATCGATGCACTTTTCTTTTTGTTTTTCATTTTTGATTCTTTATTACTGGTACGAAAAAAATGAACTTTAACTCAACCGATCCAATATTTTCGTGTTGTTTCTTCTTCCGTATCAGAAATAAAGAATGATGAATGAAGGATAAGTAAAGCACGGCTGTCACTATGTTCTGCTATAAAATTTACTGCTAAAATGCACCTTGACCTAGATAGCAGATGCTTTAGAAATATTTTTAATTGAATAAATAATTTATAAATCATAATTGGAAAATACAAATAATTGTAGAAGGGTAATTCAAAATAAAAAAGTAATTTTGATGTTCTTCCAAGTGAAGAAACACTAAATTTTCTCTTGGATAGAATCTTGCCTGAAAAGGCGCACTAAACAAATTAGTGAGTCACATGCAACCCAATGGAAAGACAATTAAGTGAAGATAGATTAAGAAGTAAGAAAGAAATCAGTTATTTTTCTTCGAATTCACATAAATAACAGATACTTTCTGATGATCTATTTCAAACATGAATCATAGAACCTGAATTCCGGAAAGTGGTCTCCTCCGAATCGGGAACACTTGTGAAAACTCATTTGGGTTTTCACTTTCGGGAGATTTTACTGTTTTATTTTTTTAATGCATCGAAATAGTATTGCTCATATTATAACTGCTATTAACTTCATTCTTCCTTATCTCCTTATTGAAGTAAATTCACCTGTTGCAATTGACAAGTATTTTTCAAGAAACTATCGATTCGGTTCCATTCAAATCATTACATTTTACTACGTATGCTATGATTGAAATTGAGTATTCGTTTATCCGAATACTGAAACTACAGAAAAAATCACACAAACAAACAGCTCAGGTATCTCAACCTGGTACCAGTATCAAAAAACCGATGGAATCCTACGGAAATTTAAATGATCGAATCGCTCTCGAATCCGGGAATCAAATTAAATTTCAACACTGATCAATATCAAATTCCAAATCCAGAATTTGGCAATACGATGCAGTTGCATTAAGATAGATTTCGACACTGGAATTCTACACTAATTACAAAAAAGAAATTCGACAATGCCTAACCAGTTCATACGATTTCCAATACAATTCCATAGTCGGAATCATTCTATTGCACGCCGTGAATATATTCTGAAAACCAAAACATCAATTACTCAACTGAATTCTACGATCAATCTTTTGTCAACTGAAAACCGATCGAAAGTACGAAATTTTGATTGTCTATTACTCCATGGAATGCCACTTCGATATCCTCTTATAATTCACCTTCAACTCATCCAATGTGACTCTCAACGCTGTTTCAGCATTACCATGATAAACAAATGGTACGTGCAGGTATCAAACTTTTACTATTCAAACATTATAACTAATTACGCAACTCATAAAAAAAAAACACTACCGAATATAATATCAAATTAATTCTCCACAACAACTACCGAAAACTTCTCAAAAAAATAAACAACTACGAACAGTATTGAATCCAACACAAAGCGAAGTAAAAAAACGAATTCCTCCCGGACAGTTATCCCGTTTATGCCAAAAATACAATCAGGAAATACTTAAGACGCAGAAAAAAGACATCCCACTATCGAGTACTCTGTCAAACAACATGAAAACTCTCAAAATATTCACCATAATTACACTTCGAATCACAAGCCCCAGAAAAAATCCGATACTCACACACTTCCATCAACCATGGTCGTTCCACACCCAAACGACTCTACGAAAGAAAAAACAAAAAAAGAAATATTGACACACTCCCGACTCATTCGAGGAGAAATCAACTCATTTACTCTCATTTGAGCAGTACAGACAGTGTCTTTCGCTTACAGCCATACCACGTTGAATACACCAGTTCTCGTCCGATCACTGAAGTTAAGCAACGTCGGGCTCGGTTAGTACTTGGATGGGTGACCGCCTGGGAATACCGAGTGTCGTAAGCTTTTTATTCCGTTTTATTTGGGCAAGACATTCAATTTAATGGGTGAAAAGAAAGTCGTTGATGTTTTTTTTCGTGCGATGGTATTATATCGTTGTAGAATCGTGAAAGAAACTAGCATGAGCTAGAAATGTACGAGACATGGTTTGAAAAATTTCCTCGACTAGTTAGTATTGATTGGAGCAGATAAACAAGCTGATGGCACTGTAGAATTCATTTTATGAATATCGTCATTCAACCAAGGAGTCTGTGTATAGGTTTCAATTTAGAATATCACCGTTCGTCCAAAGACGTTCGCCACTCTAGAAAGAAGCGAGCAGCATCTCGTATGTGATGAAAGAGAATGATGAAAAATGTTCTACGAATTGAAAACGTATGAATCGGATCGATTTCATTGAGAACGTTCCGAAGATTACATTTGCGGGAGAAAAAAGCGATTTCTTTGAAATGATGTACACTCATTGCTAAGTCATTTGAGAAGATATCTACTCCTTTACTCTCATTTGAGCAGTACAGACAGTGTCTTTCGCTTACGGCCATACCACGTTGAATACACCAGTTCTCGTCCGATCACTGAAGTTAAGCAACGTCGGGCTCGGTTAGTACTTGGATGGGTGACCGCCTGGGAATACCGAGTGTCGTAAGCTTTTTATTGTGTTTCATTTTGTTTTGATATGGTAATGGTGTCCTCCTCTTCGCGCTTCTTTTGTCGCGTGAATCTTTCTTTGAATTGCTTCTCAATCTGCTTATGTGGGTGTTTGTCTTATCGTTTTTTGTAATAGCGACGTTTTTCTTAGATGCTTTGCTTGAGTGTTATTTAGTTAAGTGCTGCGTGTTACCTTTCTGTTCGAGTCATCTGTTGCTTCACATTGTGGAAGCTTTCCTGGTTCGTTTATCAATTCATTCCGGTAGGTGTTTCCTTATTTTGGATGTGTCTTTTTTTCAAGTGGTGTTGAGTCAATGGAATGCGCTATGTCGGTTATAGTGTGTTTTTTTAGTGCATCAATAATGAAGTAGATGATCTTGGTTAATGCATCTTGTAGAGTTTAGTTTTTTGTGTTCGGCAGAATCGTTATTTAATCAAGGCTTTATGTATTGCTTATCGTTAACTTTGTATGGTGTTCTGTTTTCATTAGTCAAAATTTTGAGAAGAAGGTTTTAGCGGATAGGCTCATGCTGAGAAAGAAAATGTAAATTTTTATCACCGAAGTAACAAGTTTCACGATTGACTGTATGATTAGAGAAGTATGTTATCTAGTAAGAGACTTTATGTTTTTGAGAATCGATGAAAAATAATTAAATAGGTAATATGTAAAGTTGGTCAATGTCACTTCTGAGATATAAAGTAGAACGGCAACCGAAATTTTGTTGGAAAGCCTTGAAAAATTTGTAGTTACGGATTTCATCCAAGTAATCGATGTACCCATGTCGCCTCTTTTTTTGCAACTGCGCCGCAGTTACGCGTAGAGCCAATTTTACGCCGCAATTATGCGTAACTACGCCGCATTCATCGCAGTGAAGGTCTCTATAAGAAACTACGCTTACTGCGACGCAGAACAACGTAACTGCGTCGGAGTGATCGCATCGTACGATCCGTTGTAAACTTAACTGACCAATTAAAAATGATTCTTCCTAATTTATAATTGGTCACTTTCGAGCACTAATACTTAGCCACAGAAAATCAGTATAAATAGCAGTGCTCGTCACATTTTCGTTCATAAATCATTTTACTTTAAACAGTAGAATACATATTTAATTTTTTTTTTAATTTTTTTAGTTGCTCAATTTTGAAACTTTGTTTCTTAAATTATTTAACATTTTTTTAAAGAAATTTTTTTCCATTATTTTTAAAATTTTTTTAGATGTTTTTTCTGATTTTTCTAGATATTTATTTTCCGTGATTTTAGAAATTCATAATTTTTTTTAACTTGTAATTTCGTAAATTTTGAGATATTTTTAGCTTTTACTTTTTTGATTTTTCTGGATATTTACTTTCCTTGATTTTTGAAATTAAAATTTTTTTTAAAGNAAATTTAAATCTAATAATTTTAAGTTTTTTTTTTTTGTACGGAAAAAGTTTTTAAGCTGACAATAAAAATACAAATAAAATGATAACTTAATCTAAGTCATCTGTCGTATGTATTGCAACGCCAAAGTGACGCATAACTGCAATTAACTGGGACGCACTTTTGCGTAACTGTGAATTTTTCGCCGTAACTACGCGTAACTGCGATTTTTTTATCGTAATTACGCATAAATACGTCGCAATTTTCTGTAATTACGGGTCACAGTGCGATCGCAGTTACGCCGTAACTGCGCCGCAGTTTCATCGTAATGAAACACATGGGTAGTTATCATCATTGAGAAACGATATTTCATAAAGTAATACATATATGATCGACTGATTTAAACGGTTGCCTTGCAATGATTTTTAAAACAACTCAAGAAGAAGCTTATGTTTCCTTGGATTATTGATACTTTAACGTAAACAGCCCCGGTCGAACAGAACGCTCCAAAAACGGTCGTATACGATGAGAACACGGCCCATTATGGCGTCGTATTATCCCGTTTTAACAAGGTCAGTAATACGGCCGTATGTTTTTTAGAATACGATATAGTATTACGCTGTCTTTACGAGGGTTTATGGCGTATATACGGTGTCCGTGTATGTCCGTAGTACTGACCTTGTTAAAACGCCATAAAACGGCTTAAAACGGTCGTTTAACCGTGGTATACGACGTAAAAATGACAGTTTACAATACTGTTACGGTGGCCGTTTTGATCGACATGGGAGCCCAGGTCGAACAAGCACGGCCGTAAACGGCCTTATACGGAGGAATACGGCAAAATACATGGTCCAGTATTCCGATCGTATATCGCCGTGTCGTATACGGAGGGATACGACGGTATACGGAGAGTAAAACGATCGTTTACGGTCCTCGTATACAAAATCCGTAAACGGTTTCCGTTTTCCACCGTATTTCTCCGTATACGATCGTGTTTGCCCGAATACGATACGGCGATATACGACCGTAATACTGAACCATGTAAAAGGCTAAAATACGACCGTTTACGGTCGTGTGGGGAGCGTATACGGTCGTTTACAGCCGTATACGAAGTCCGTAATCGTCGACCTGGGAGCCATTTCTCCGCTGTAATTTATCATGAATGACTGTGTTAGTACCATGTTACATCGTAAGTCTGGCTGATGAGTTTTGCCCTATTTTCACGGTTTTATTTTGTCGAATTGGTATCTTGGATCAATGATCTACTTTCCGTTTATTTCCCCATTGGTCCGAATTTAAAGAAACTGTGCAATGTTAATTAAAAAGAGCCATATCTTTTCCAAGTTAAATACGAATCTCACGTGACATTGATAATCAAACTAATATACTAATATAGAGACATCAGTAAATACAACACTCAATTTTCAATACAATTAATGATGCAATCAGCAAAATTGTGTTTATCACTTTTAAGATGATGAAAGAAAATCTCCATTGAGTAATTAGCTAATTAACAACTCGAAACAATCACAACGAAGTTAATAATATATCGGAACGAATTATTGTACAAAACCAATATCTTAATGAAATCCGTACTGAATTTTGTGTGCATCGAGAAGAATTAAAGAAGATACGTGCTAAAGAAGTGCAAATATTGAACCGTGTAATCATGATGTATTAAAGGATGATAGTGTTTAGTGATTTCAAATATTGTTGTCCGTTTATTAACTTTGATTTGATGACATACGTAGTATTACGCGGAAAAAGCATTATTTTTTCTCTTATTTATGAGTCGAATTGCAAAAAGTCTTTGAGTGAGCTATGCAATAGGAGCTTTAACAAAAAATCTCCTGGTTCATCTCAAAATTCATGTGCTATACTCTGGACTTGTGAATACTTCATTATTAATTTCTTAGATTTCGATCTTCCCATGTGTTTCATTACGATGAAACTGCGGCGCAGTTACGCCGTAACTGCGATCGCACTGTGACCCGTTATTACGGAAAATTGCGACGTAGTTATGCGTAATTACGATAAAAAAATCGCAGTTACGCGTAGTTACGGCGAAAATTTCACAATTACGGAAAAGTGCGTCCCAGTTAATTGCAGATATGCATCACAGTTGCGTTGTATTACATACGAGAGATCACTTTGATTAAGTTATCATTTTATTTGTATTTTTATTGAGAGCTTAAAAACGTTTTTTCGTACAAAATAAAAAACATAAAACTACAAAATTGAAGTTTTTACAAAAAATTTAAAAAAAATTAATTTACAAAACTAAAGCATAAAAACATTTTAAATTTCAAAAATTAACGAAAATATTTATCTAGAAAAATCAAAATATTAAAAGCTGAAAAATTTCAAAAGTTACGAAATCACAAGTTAAAAAAAATTACGAATTTCTAAAATCATGCAAAATAAATATCTAGAGAAATCAAAAAAAAAACATCTAAAAAAATTTTTAAAAAATTTCATAAATAATGGAAAAAAAATTTCTTTAAAAAAATATTAAATAATTTAAGAAAAAAGTTTCAAAAATTGAACAACTAAAAAAATTTAAATCAAAAAAAATTTAAAAAAAAATTGAATATGTATTCTACAATTTTAAGTAAAATGATTTATGAACGAAAATGTGACGAGCACTGCTATTTATACTGATTTTCTGTGGCTAAGTATTAGTGCTCGAGTGTGACCAATTATAAATAAGGAAGAATCATTTATAATTGGTCAGTTANAGAGACCTTCACTACGATGAATGCGGCGCAGTTACGCATAATTACGGCGTAAAATTGGCTCTGCGCGTAACTGCGGCGCAGTTGCAAAAAAAGAGGCGACATGGGTTAATTTTTCCTCCTGTAATTCTCACATCTTTATTCTTACAGGTATAGGAAAAATACTACGGAAACTATAGCTTGTTTTTAATCCCAGATGATTGAGTAAGGAGTAGCGGTGGCACTTTATCTTTACTTTACCAAATAAAGTAAAGTTGAGGAACTTTACTTTCTCAGTAAAGTAAAGTTGCGTTACTTTACTTTACCGGATAAAGTAAAGTGTTGAACTTTACTTTACTTGGTAAAGTAAAGTTTTTTTAACTTTACTCGAAAAAGTAAAGTTGAGAAAGTTTGGTTTTTTAATCTATCTATACAAAATATTTCTGTCTAACTTTACTTTACCAAGTAAAGTAAAGTGATCCAGCTTTACTTTATCCAATAAAGTAAAGTGATTTACTTTACTTTACTTTTTCAAAGTGAAATAAAGATAAAGTGCCAGCCCTAGTAAGGAGGGTAGTTATATTGTCGGTGATATTGCAAATACTCGTTCTGATACTAAATTTTTAAATTGAGAATGAGTCATCGCGCTTCTTTTTTCGTCTTTTTGAAATTTTAAACACTGAAGTATTCACCAGTGATGTTAATTCATCAACTGATCGTATACCACCAATCGAAGTTTTTGAAAAACATAAAGATAAGAAATTTATCTATTCGATGAATGTAATCATAAGCATATTCATTAGAATTTCAAAGAAATACCGTTATAGTGGGTACAAATTGAATGAATGAGTAACTGAAAACGGTTTCGAAACAGTGCACTCCAAAGAAGGAACCGGTTCCATCACTGGTGTCGGTTACTTTCTTGAATTAACTTCTTTTTTTCTCTTACAGCCTCAACAAAATCCGTGCCAAGGAATATGATTCAGATTCGCAGTGAAAAAATTCGACTAAGTTTATCGAAGAGATTGAATCGATCTTTAGTTTTGGCATCAGATAATACAATTAGTATTCAACTTATGGAGGAAGGTTCTACTGTCGGCGCCGATAGAATTTCTCGGACTGTCCTATCTGGTAACGGTTTCACCCATCTGGGATGATGACATTTTATCCATTAACAATATATTCGATACTAGTTAAAATGCGAAAACAAAGTTATCCTTGAAAAATATGTCATTGCGCACAATATACAACAGCTCTATGTGTTAAATTATCGTCATACATATCTTATATTTCGCCATTCAATATCTGCATTATTCTTTCGTCTAATATGAAAATATCCATAAGCACACTGATTTATCTTGCTTACTTGAAACAATCTACACTAATTTTGATACATATGCATATAATGTACTTTGAAAGTGTAATAAAAGTAAAGATTTTCTATACATGATTTCGATACGAACGGTTTCTTTCGAATAAATACCGGAGCTGAAAGAGCAGCATTTTGAGTTTCCATACAATCCATTTGATTTGCCTCTAGAAAAATGTTTTCATAGAGATTATCGCTTCAAAGAAAATAGGAATCAAGAAAATCGAATATTTATCTCTTATAATCTTACAGTAATGAAGAAATAGCGAAAAAAAATGTTGCCGAAAATTTTTGTTTTGTTATAGTATTTCAAGAAGTTTAGATAAGATTCCGAATGTATCAAAACAATTCGAGTTTATAAACCTCATCTCACACAATGAAAAACATTGTATTCTCTGATATATTATAGGCTTATTGAACTATATTGAAAAATAATTTGGTAAGTCGAATATCTATAAATACAGAAGGAGAACTATAATCGAAGGAAGAGAAAAAAGAGTTTATGAAAAATCCTATGAAATTATCATAAACTATGAAATATTGACACTAGTCTTCCCACACTACTAGCATTCATAATTGATTTAGTACAACTCTCCAATAACTGTACTGAAGTTTGCATTATTTTATCTTTTACTTAGATTTCAATCTGTACGACAAAGTAAAGTCCATATGAAAACATAAGTTATTCCATTGAAGCTAATTTTCTATGACGAACACATTTATATGCATACACAACATTCTACAGTGTGTTTCAAAAGTCAGAGAGAAAATGTTTTGTACATATCTCTTATACAACTCTAGTCAATTAATTACTTTTGTAATTCAACGAATTATATTCTTTAAAGTGTTATTTCATAAGACAGCCGTTAATAGATACTACTTTGAATTGTCACATTTGACTTCAATATCGAAAATGTACCCATTTTCGATTTCTAAAGAAGCACTTTCGAAAGGAATGTCTCGAGATGATTCATTCCGAACTGAACTGTTTGCCTAAGCCAGGGCTCACTCAGACTGACTTCTGTATAAAATTTTGGAAGTGTTGGATTTAGTCTTTTCGGGACATGAATTTTTCAAAATTGAAGCGCTTTTTCGTGAAACTTGCATGAAATTTAAAAGCTTCGTTTCTCAAAAGCGCTATATCCGTAACTTATCAAATTTTGCAGAGAAGCCAGTCTATGTTAAACCTTGCGTTAGCATACGTTTCAGGTCGAAATTCGAAACAATAATTGATCTTTTGAAAAGGGAAGTAATCATGGAGATAATCCAGTGACAATTTCATATCTCAGTCAAAACTGCACAAGAGCATGAATCTTTTGGAGGTCTTTGTAGTGGAGTGGTGCCATTACAGTGGGAAAGCTATGGTCTCAAAAGCTTCTAATCATTTCGGGTACTCTCATTTTTGAAAAATCGAAAATGGTTACATTTCAATTTTGAAGTCGGATGTGACAGTTCAAAATAGTATCTATTAACGGCTTTCTTATGAAATAAAACTTTAAAGAATATATTATCGTTGAATTAAAAAATTTAATTAATTCACCAGAAATGCATAAGAGGTATGTACAGAAAACTCTCGCATGGACTTTTGAAACACCCTGCATAAAAAATCTCCATGTTTTAGCAAGTCACAAAACTAAAAATAAAAAGTATGAATATATATGTATATATATTTACGAGATCGAAGTTTACGTGATGCTTGTCATCATGTCCATCAACATGTACTATTCTGAATATACGGTCACGAATGCTTTCTCAATGACTATCAGATATATTTCGAAGTGCAGTACAAACATTTTAAACTTGAAAATCGTTCATATAAAAAATGATTTACCATCGCTAGATGAAACATCGCTTTTTCATGGAAATAAAAATTTATGATAGAATGGTAGCTCGCGACTGGCTTCTCATTATCATATAATTAGTTTTGAACAGTTAAAACAAAGAGAACATGACCAATCCATTTTAGTGACTGATGGTTTTTTCACATTTGAACTAGGCAATTAAGATTGATCAACAGACGGCATTGTTCGCTCTGAATGAAAAACGTACCGTTTATTATGTATGTGTTGTATGATTCTTTTCAGTAGAGGGTGTAATCTATTGCGCTAAAATGAGTTCATGCCGAATTTTTCAATGAGTTGTATATAGATAGATACATAAAATCCGAAATATTTCTTTATATAAGAAACAAGTAGGTAAGCTGTAAAAAGATTCTTTCACTATGAAAGAGTCTCATTTCGAAGGTTTCAGTTAAATTCTGGCTTACGCTCACACTGTACGGTATATAATCTAGTAAATTCCTGAACCGTGGACTCTTAAAATTTCAGAATTTCATGATTCACATTGGTGAATGTTTAACGGGAAAATAATCTTACAAAGTATAGTTACTAATTTAGTTCGAAAACAGTTATTATGTTGTGGTCACTCAGAGAAATACTGAAGATTTCTGTTACCTCTTTTCAACGTTTCAGAGTGCAGTACAACAACATGGTGTGTTTGGCGTATTTCAGAAAAAGACAATCGTGCTTTATTTAGTACACACATGAGCTAGCATACGTACACACATACTAGGTTTTTCTTCAATTAATCTTGCATTCAGTTGTAATGGATTTCTTGCAATTTTTTACTATGAGTATCTCAGCGAAAATTGTGGTATCATTATTTAATTCATGTAAATCTCCAACCCCGAAAAACATAATGTTCCATTTTATGAAAGAAAAAGCGTCCGACCGGTGTATTCTATTTCATAGATTTAAGATAAGAAGTATCACTGTTGTCTCCCTATAGCTATGATTAAGCGTAAAAGGAAAAGACTAAAACAATGATTACAGTATTGAAATCCTAATATCTATATCATAGAAATCAATTCTTCTATCACCTTTTGGCTATCTAGTAGCGATATACCACTCTACTTTCATAAAAGATCGAGCACGTACGACATCTATGAAAAAAACAGTTCATGTAGAAAACTTTTTCCTACTGAAAATGTTAGATAATCTTAACTGAATATTAATAAGGCACAGTTTACATACACCCGATTATCAATAAAAACGACATTTATTCATAAATAGATTTATTTGGAAAGTCTTAAGGGCTCTTGCATTTCAAGATGGCTACCATTTTGTGTGGCATATAGAAAAATAAGTGATGAAGTTTACTTCATTCGTGTAACAATTGTAATTTTTTGTCGCTAAATAATGTCATATGTTTTAGACATTTAAAAATTCTTCATAAAAATAGTCTCGATCAATGCTCCGTGTGGCTCGCTTGCCTTATTCCCAACCAGGGACACTAAATATCTTAACAATTGCTAAACGATGGCAACAAGCATCTGCTACGGGTACAAGTGCTTCTACCAAATCGACTATCGATTCAAAAAAACCTCAAAATCCTACTAATAATCCTTTGTCGACATCAACGAAAACTGCAGCAATCGATCGAATGAATAGCCCATCTAAAACAACACCGTCTTCTAGCTCTGCTTCATCAAGATCATCTCCAATTCCACCATTTTCGGCCCCTCCGAAAAGTAATGGTAGGAGTGGGGGTGGAGCAGTGAAGGCCATTATTTACGGAGTTACTCTTGGTTTAACTGCCACAATAGTCTATGCTGAGTATGAAAATGGCTCGTTTCGCCATCAACTCGAGTCAACCATTCCGTATAGTTCAACAATCTTAGGTGGTCTGGATCAATTCATTGACCCCATTCTTGGTCGGCAAAAACCTTCGATTTCTAGTGCATCAGAAAAACTTCCTGAATTAGCTTATGTGCAAGAAAAGCAACCAGACAAAGAGAAAACAAAAATTCTCGGTCAACAGATCAAAGATACTACCAATATTGCCTCGGATAAATTATCTGAAAAAGTTCAAAGCAAAAACAAAAGTACACAACTGAAAGAATCGGTTGATCATGCCGCTGAAAAAGTAAGATATTCTTTCATTGAACAAACTACAGAACGTAAAAGCAAGTATTATTCCTTCTTTTTTTGTGCAGGTTAAAGATACTGTGCATAATGTTCGTGATGCACTACCAAGTACAGAGACATTAAAAAAAAGTTTAGCACATACCAAAGAACAAGTGGAAGATGCAGTACACACAGTAAAAGAATCTATCAAAGATGCTTTACCAACTGCTAAAAGTACATCAAGTGAACGATCGGGCAAAACTACTGATCCCGTTCATGAGAAAGAAACTGGTGAAGTAAATGCACCACCAGCAGCACTTAAAGATAAATACAAACAGTAAGTTTGAATTGTATTCTATATTCTTGATAAAAAGAAATTTTCAGCTCTATACTTGCATATTCTCGAATAAGTGATTTGTCTTTGATTAAATAACATTTTCGAAAATAGTTCATTTTTGAATATTCATCTAGACTCGAAGAAGAAATCACTCAATTACTTGCACCTTTGTCAAAACAAATTGATGATGCTCTCAATGCTGCACACGAGCATATTTCACACATGAAAACGATTATCGATAATCCAAGTATACCAACATCAGATCATGAAACATGGTCACGTGCTGAGCATTTACAAGAACAAGCTAAAAATTCATACGAAAAAGTAACGGATACACTTCGTGAATGGAAAAATAAACTAGTTGAATATACAGCTGTGACTAAAGGAGAAATACATCCACAAGAAAAACAACTCGATGAAAAATATCAAGAATTACAAAGACAATTTACAACATCGACATTCGTTAAAAACTTTCGTACTTACATTGATGAAGCAACGAAATCATTTCAAAAAGAAATCGAAACAATGTTTCCAAGTTTAGCCGGAAAAAGTCCTTCACAATTAACTCACGAAGATTTACAAGCATTATTAGTTCATGCACATCGTCGTGTAGTTAAACTTCAAAATGATATCGCACGTATGCGTATCAATGAATCTGATTCAGTTAAAGCAGCTGTTGATATTGAACGTGCAGAAATAGATCGTGTTGTTGAACAACGTGTTCACCAGCGTGTAGAAAAAACCACTGAACAATTAACTGAAGAATTAAAATCTTATGAAAGAAACCTTCGACATCAATTCGATGAACAATTACGACATGAAATTGTTCTGCAACATCAAGCATTAACACAATATTTAGCTGATGTTTTATCACGACAGTATCAAGAATGGGCTAATGAATATGAAAGACAATTAGAAAATGAATCTATTAAAATAAGTTTGAATTTACAAAGTCAATTACGATCAACATTAGATCGTCTACATGCTATTGAACAAGCTATTGAAGCTAACCACGATAGTCAACAACGTGGTAGACAAGCACAACAATTATGGATACAAGCACAAAATATTCTCAAACAAATCATTCATGGTACGACAAATGACAATGATATTGATATTGTTTCAAAAATTGTACCTAATGAAAAATTTGTTCAAGTACTTGTCAATGAACTACGTAATGATGATGCACCGACGACAAATGAAAAAACTCTACGCGAACGTTTCACACATGTGAATAAACTATGTCGTCGTTTATCATTGATTGATGATGAGCATAATTCATTGTGGAATTATTTTCTATCTTATTTACAGAGTTTATTTATTGTACGACAACGTGATGATTCAATATTAACCGATGATGCTATTGATCTTAGCCAATTGAATACGTTTACAATATTAAACTATGTTCAATCATATTTAGATCAAAATCAATGGTACAATGCATTACGTTTAATGCAATTACTAAGAGGCGAACCACGTAATGTTGCACAATCTTGGATTAATGATACAAAACAATATTTAGCAAAAAGACAAACATCAGAATTACTTGAAGCTTATTCGAATTCAATTGGACTTGGTACATTACCAAGAACGACTTAAACCAATTTACAATTAAATCATTCGCCCATTATCTTTTCTCTTTTTTTTATGTCCTTGTCTTTTGCATCTTAGACCACGTATAATTTATACATATTAGAAGAAAAGAAGAAAAAAAGAAAGAGAAAGAGATACGAACGTTAAATAAATTAGCTTTTTAATTCTTCTTTCGTTTTCTTTTGCTTTATTTTAGATAATAAAAATTAATAATGAACCGTGCGATTACTAGACTCTTGTCATCTTCATCTCGTATTCTACCAAGAATATATGCATCCACAACGACACCTTCAACCACATCAGAAGGACATAATGGTTCTGGACACGTTCAAAGTCATGGCCATGATCATGATCATCACCACGAGCCTGAATTAAGAAAAACCCAAGAATGGCGTCATCATGCAGGCATTCAATCGAAATATGAAAATCAATCTGAAGATCCTAGTATATCTTTTATGGCAGGTAAAAATGAATCATAACAAGTCTATATAGTTCAATAATACACTCATGTATTCGAAGCGTCGATCATAAAATAACAATTCTAAAACATCAAGATCTAACATAGCTTATTCGTATGTTGTGAATTAGATATATGTATACATTTCACAAAAAGAATATGAATGCCAAAATTTCTCTGCTACCAAATTGAGATCTAACGACAATCATGATAGTATGCATTTAGTTAATAGACTTCACTTTAACGTTGATTGTTACTTGATAATATGTGCTAAGGCTAATCAAAAGCAAAAGAGTTTCAAATCGACATGAAATATCTCTTCTGAAGATGCGATTTATTTTCCTATGCAGTAAATAGTGTAATTCCACATGATTCTTAGAGGAACAGTGCCTATTGTATTTAACTCTGGAGTCAATTCAAAGAATTCTAGATTCGGTGCAAAGAAAAAATACTGTATGTCATAATTTCTACTCTGCATTCCAATCTAACAAAGTTGACTCTGAAATAATCTATCTCGATTAGTGTGAAGCGAAACAAGGACAGAATATAACTCATGATCTATGAATGCCAAATCTGGGATTGATGTCCTCACAATTTATTTTTCACGAAATCAGGTTTTTGAAATTGATCATGTATATTATTAAAATTTCTAGTGATAAAAATATTTTAGTCCATTGTTTTTTGTTATTAAAATTTCTAGAACGACCAAACTATCATGATTATCGTCCTAATTTGGGACTAGCTAGTCTCAGTCTACCATACCGAACACAAGTATCTCTTTACGAAATGTGGTTGTATCATGGCGCTTTGATATTTTCTATTTGGCTTTGGTGGTATGTTACGTGGCGTTTTATTAAAGAACCAAACTGGTTTATTGGTCATGCTCATTATCCTGATATGTCAAAATTTACTGATGAAGAATTGGGTATTCCACCAGATGATTTAGATTGAAGAACGACCATACTATACTGTAGTTGTTATTTTTCTCGCATCATTTTTTTTTCTATTCAAATGATGTTGTTCTTTCTCTTTGTATTTTTCCCTTGTCCATCTTGGTTTTATGACAAATGGTACGGTTTTGTTTTTCTCCTACTTCATATCCAATCAAACTGTTCTAGCATTAATGTATTTCTATTACAAAACAAAGTAAAAAACAGAAACAATCGTCAAGGAATTTTAACTTTTCTATTCGTTTAGGTATTAGAAATTAGTCTAGTTGATTCAAACAAAAGAGAAAGGTTCGAATCTTGACCACTGCGCTTTTCGAACGAATTTATCTTATAATGAAATTTTACGCGTGCATACCCTATGATGAGAATTGATAATAAATATGAAGTATTTTCTTGATTATCAAAATCGATTAGTCTTCCTGAGGGAACTTGCCGCAAAATTGAACTGTTGAAATTTGAATACAAATAACACTTCTTCTTCGAAATAAAATCTAGTATTCCTTTTTCAGATTTGAAAAAAAACTTTCATGGCTCAACAAGTTGGCCGATCAGCAGCTGCTGCATCTCGTTATGCTGCCGCAAAAATTGATTGGAGTCGTCTATTAAAATTGAGTGGTTCCAATACTACAACGGTATCCAATCTACAGGGCAAATGGAGTCAAGCAGCTGTCAAGTAAATTTTAAAAGCATTCTTTTACTCTATCAAGCAATTTTTTAAAACGACATTGTTTCATGTTCAATTTTTTAGAATGAATAGTTTATCAGAGTCCTTACCTAAGATTGATTTTGATAATTACCGAAAACTGGTGCCAGACAAAACACTTGTTGATAAACTGCAAAAAGAAGTAAGACTTATTCTTGTCGATAGAACAACTACTAATAATAGAAAATTTCAAACTGATCGTAGCTGTCCAAATTGAAGACCCTAAACGGCAATAGCAAGCACTAGAAAATTCTCGGACATTCGAAACATTTTCTGTTGAATTCAAACGTTCGAAATACATTTTATAACTATTTTAAATTTTACATGATTGAATTTCCTTGTAACTATCGTATGATGGTGATCATGAATCATAGATTTAGAAGATGAATTAATGAGAAGAAAAGACAAGTCAATTTCTGTGTTGATATTTAAATTTAAAGTGACGGAATTTGTTCTTATAGAGAGAGAGAGTTAGCATTGAGTTCATTTTCTATTCATGTTATAGCACGAAATAAGATAAGTGAGTTCAAGATTATTATATGAAATCAGTAATGGCAATAAAGTTATTTTTAAGATTAAGTTTCATATGCATCTATTGTTTCTTTCAGTATGAAAATGCACAAATCCCCTATCCAAAAGATACTGCCAATCGCTTCAACGAACTCGAAGAATATGCTAAAAGCGAAGTATACATTTATACACACACACACATATATATATATGCACCCCGTATAACTTAAACTAATATACTAATTTATTTAGGAAAAACGTGCTGAAGAGTTCATTAAATTAGCTGAAGGTGAAGTTGAAAAATTACGTCACGAATTTGAACGATGGGATAATGTACCTCCAGCCGATGAAATTACTTATGAATTAGGTATGATAGTATAGAATATCTTTTTGCGATTTAATAAATATTGGTTTTTTTGTCTATTGATTTAGCTTCGTTCTATATGCCTGAAGCTGTCTTTCCTCGTGTCTGGGATAAGGATGCATCCGACAAATTAAAAGATATTCAATTTTTACCGTACGAAAAACGAGATTCGTTACGTTGGTGGGTCGAACAAGGTGGTGAATTATCACCACATAAACATGAATACGTCACGCCAGACGAAGGACTTGATACTATTGGTACTCCTCCAAGACCAAAACAAGAACTCTCTGAACATGGACATCATGATACTAAGAAAATAGGTTCTGGTGCCAAACATTAATGCATCCCATTGATTCGGTTCCCTAATCTTTTTCGTTTTTCTTTTCTCTCTGCTCTATTAGGATTCAGCCCAAATAAAATGTCTATATGAAACAACACACAAGTTTAGTTGAATCGAAATTTTAAAACAAAATAAAAACCATTTGTGTTCAATTTTATATAAGACAGTTTAGAGAGTTTATTTAGTATGTTTTTTGATTCAAATAAACTAAACTTACATGTGATACTCTTATTTAATCAATAGAGTTCACACAATTTCTAAAAAGAAAAAGAGAAAATTAAAAAAATACGATACGAATAACTTCTACATAGTTTATAGACATCTATAGGAAAGAATAGTCAAAACGATGATGAAATAATTATTGCTTGCACACAATTAGAAAAATGACATGCTAGTCTTGTCAACTTGTAAAAATCAATTTTTTATATGAACAATAGTAAAGAAGTAAGAAGGATATGCTCGAACTGTTCAATGATACTAATCATTTCATGACGGTTTGAAAAAGATTCATACGAATAAAAAGCTAATTCTTTTTTGAGAATGGCTGGATAAAAAATTTAATTTAAATCAATAATACACAATAATACAAGTTTCATACAGTTTTTGTATGGTATACAATGAATTTCTAGACAAACTTTCACAATTTCAACAGTCAACTCTATATCTTTATCAGATAGAAATGATGCCGTTTTGGCATATTTATATCAAAGAAACTGTCCGTGAACTCTATTTTACGCAAGTTATTGCAAGTATTGATTATTTTTCTTGAATCATACGTATTCGATTACACGTAAATAAAAGTCAACGATATGAAAAACTGATGTACTATATCACACTTTTGCTCCAATTCACGTGACACAATACAATGAAAATATAGAATAGTACTGATTTGGCTTCATATCTATATTGATCAGTTATTGTTATTGTGATCTATTTGCTTTAATTCTTATAGGAAGCATCTTTCCGGCTTGATAACTCATTAAAATAAGATAGAACGCATTAGTGGAGAAGAAATTGAACTTTTACTAGTTTTGTGATGAACAATAGACAATTTAAAAAATTTTCTGCAGATTAACGATCTATATATGTTTCGAATAATTCATAATTGCATTATGAGTGACTGTTTAGAGTCTATAACAGTTTCAGAAGAGGCACTCATGAAATAACTAGAATAATAGACTAATGAACCCTTCAATATACCGATAGTATAAACAGATAAAAAAGATGTGTTGCAACCATTTTTACTCGATCACTTGATCACTAAAGTGACCATTAAAAGAAACAACATTATAAGTGGCTTTTTAAAATATTTTGTTTCTTTTTATATTCATTATTTTTTCTCGATAACTATCCATGTTTCAGTCAACAGTTAATATTATTCATAGGTACGCGAGTGTTTTGATATTATCACATATAAGTTAGTCGGTTCTGATACCAATTATGGGACCATCCAGATTATTGATTTGTAGTCTCTAGCTGCATCCTGTTCGAATCAGAAATACGCTCTGATCTGAGTTCTAGGCTCGATTACAATGGAAAAGAAGTTAGAATCTTGCTATCATTGCCCAATAAAAATAAAAAGGCTTATATCGATAAATAAGATCAACGTTTGACTTCCGTAGACATATTGCTCACGAATATGTTTTTAACTATATTAGTAGATTGTATATACAAAAATGACACACTTTCATATCTTACCAATCTTTGCCCGAAAAAGAATTATGAATCTTTCGAAACATCATTGATGCACTAGAGGCACATTGATCTATGTATATTTCATAGCATATTCCTGGGGTTTTCTGTAAACTGATCGAACAAGAAAAGGCTTATCTTTCTATAAAATGTTCATTTTTAAAAATCTATCGACATTGCAACATTAGCAACAGATTAAGGTCCTTTACGCAGCAGCAGTATCATGAACAACATTTATAAAAGATGATATGATGATTTTCATATTCTATTCGACTCAGTAATCATGGAGAACCAGAAATTACAAGTATAACTATCCATAACTGAAATTGATCTTTCGTTTTAGATAGCATGTTGAATCTATGACATAGCTTCATTTCATATTGACCAATCACCAATTAGATTTGTCAAGTAAATAAAGCCAAAATTTAACTGCCACAAAATAATTTTGCCCACATACTACAGTATGTATGTAGAACAAACGTAGTGAACCATGTCGTGGAAGAAGGTTGTCTTTGTGTACTAAACTAGATCTGTACTATTGATTATCGTACACTGTGGTTCTATAAACAAAACTTCGTGTAGTGTTCTTGTTTAATTTTAATAATTATGTTCAAATGGTACGAAAACGAATGGAGTATTGCTTCACACTTCTGGAAAGACATATTCAATGATTCTTTTTCTTTTAATAGATTCTGAAAAATAAACATGACATTCTCTAAATGAAGAAAGTAGTTGTGTCGTGATATCGTATTGTATCTATTAATTTGATCGAGGATATAAATCATCATTAAATACACTGCAGTGGCTATTTATGAAATGTAACTTGTTTTGTTTACTTTCACAAATGACATTAAGGAAGAGAAAAACTATGACAAGTATGAAGAAGTTTTGCATAATATCATTAAACTCACATACCGGCAATGTTCTACACAGCTTTTAGGGAAAAACTAGATATATCAGCAGATTTCGATTGTAGCAATAATAGTAAGCTGAATTTTTTCCTGTATTAGTCAATGACATAACTCTACTCTATGTTTTTCCTTGTATGGTTTATATATATATTGAAATAAGAACTTTTTCTAACGAATGACAATGTTTCTATCAAATAAATTCACTTTGATAGTGTTAGAAATCAATACGATATTACATGTTCATTTATTCATATTATACAATATGATTGCGTTCGTTTTCTAATTCATATACAGTAATCAAATTTTTAAATCTTTTCGCTTTTAAAAAATTATACATCAATCTACATCAAGTCCATAAAATAGGGCAGCAATTGATTGATATTAGTAATTGATATGCTTGGATACATAACATCACAATAGTCACTGTATTTGATGCTGTATCTGATTTTTGAATATTTTACTGGAGAAAAAACATATTCATGGAGTTCATTAACGAATATCAAGAGCGAGCATTCATTCATATTGTGGATACATACGATTCTTTTTGTTGTAAAAAGTAAGTAAATATCGTCTGACGCATCTGTCATTGATGGATGAAAAATCATAATCTTAAAAATGTGTGAAGATGTTCGACGAAAAGAAAACATTTCTAATAAAACGTTTTGATAAATTATGAATAGAAAAAAATATTTGAGAGTCAGAGAAAACATTGTACTTCACAAATGGTATTGTGATAGGATAGTTAATTAATTATTATCTACCACTACAGCAGAGATAATGAAGAAAATAAATTGTCAATATTAAGTTATTCATAAAATCTGTCGTCACTTATGATTATAGATATAAGTATGATGACTTCATATGTATGTTTGACTAGAGATAATGTTCAAATTGTATTGTCAATGAATCAAATACGTGAAAAAATAATTTGCATATTGTGTTTTCTTTTCTAACGAGTCGTATAAAAACATCGAGAGGAATCATGTTGATAGATTTAATTTCAGTGAATAATATTTCGAACAGTTGAAATATACTTTATGAAACTATAACTCTAACAAAAATTTCTGGAACAATATGTATCATATTCTTTGAACCTTTGACTTACTGATAAAAGACGTACAGATGTGTTATACAGTGACTGTGTACACCATGAACATTTTCGTTCGTTAACAAAGAGAAGTCCGACATAAGCTATAAAAAAATGATTATGTGAAAAGCTCCTACTGTTTGAAGTGTTCTTTTGCGCAAATGTATCGAAAACGATATGCATCGTAAGTGATTACATTAGTTCTACGTGATGAATAGTTTATGAAGTGTGCATGACTCGTCGGTTACCAAAGGGTTAAAAAGTAAGTTTTTGAATTAGGTAGAATTCATTTCAGAACACTTTCTTGATGTGATCTGTAATAATACTTATTGTCCGGTCAATTAATTGCCTGAATAGAGTGAATTTGACAACTGACTATTGTATTTGTATATATATATATATGTTTGTGTGGGTATAGAATTCACACATTTGTTAAAAGTTGATCTATTTGTCTTCCATTACAATGACAATCGTTGCTATGAGGCAGCATCAATCACATACGGGAATCATTTATACTAAACATGTCATCGCTGTTGTTCATCAATAATGAGTCTTTTCTCCTATCATATTACCAATGGTATGTCTCGTCGACTAGTTTATACATACAAAGATGATTTATTCTTTTTCGAAATACATACATCAGGACGAACACAAAGATGAACAAGTGAGATCTCATGAGAGATAACAATTACGTGACAAACTAAAGTTCATTTTTTTTCTTCAATCTACATGTAGCCACGATTTCTTGAAATATAGAATATTTCCTATCCGGATTTTGTCATATGTCTCATTACTGTTAACTATTTCTCGTTCATTCTTCTACTAGTGCCCATAAGGCAGATGGCCTCATTTAAGGCAATTAAAGCTTACGCGTTATGTGTCACCATGTTCAATCCATTAAAAGAAGGAGAAGAAGAAAAAAAAAGAGAACGAAGAAATATAATGACATTATTCATTCGTTGTATGAAAAACATACGTTCAAAATGATAACCATCGTGTTCATTTATATGTGTGCTTAAAGTCAGGTAAATCGAAGTATTGTCGTCAGTGTTCGTTTTTCTTTTTAGTTATTTTATAATTATTTTTATAAAAAATGAATTTTCTAAATATGTTTTATATTCATACAATAGAAGTCATTCTTATAATAGTTACAGCGTTTGACAATACACTAGTGAAGAAGAAAAGTTGACGAAAAAAATCAATAGTGCCATTTGAACTTCTTCGATTGATGAAAGTAAAGAGTCCTTCATGATTGAAACTTGAAAATGATGTAAATGCGTATATAGTATATGTGTATGCATATGTAGGTGTATGTCAATCAGTTACTTGTCCATCAACTATACACATTGAGAGATGAAAAAGAAGAAGAAGAAGTAGAAAGGAAACCTTTCTCATTTGTTGTCCCTTTCGCATCATCAGAGAGAGAGAGAGAGAACGATAAAAAAACCTAAGAAAAAAAAATCAATTATTGGACGTACAGCAGAATGATTGACACAACGAACGATGAGAAAGATAAATGAACATAAAATATATCTTGACTATTTCTTTATTTTATTTTAGAGATCATCCATGACATTTAGTGATACTAAAAAGTAAATCAGTATGAAAAGGTATGTAGATTAGTCTAGTCACGAAATGATAATGATGCTGACTTTTACTTCTTAGATGACAGTTAATCGTCTACATTGACTGAGTCATGTGGAATAAACGATCATGTTATCACAATTCTACATAGTAATTATATTGATTTTTACTTCTTTTGATACTATTCAAACCATTGAATTCGGATGTGAACACAATTTAACAACTTATCCGGTATGAAGAAAAACATAAATAAATAAATAAATAATCTGTTTTCATTTTACTTTTATTTATTTAAGATCGATACTGAATGGACATTATCTGAATCTTGTCAAACATGTAAATGTTTACCAAATCAAATTATTATTTGTCGAAATCGAACATGTCAAATGACGAAAGATTGTCCAACGGTAATAACAATTGAATATAAAAATAAATCAAATGCAATGGGAATTTTTCTTTTGCAGGGAGAGCAATTAACATTAAAAGCAGGCTATTGTTGTCCAACATGTTCATCTATTCGACGTTCTTGTCTCTACGATAGTACTGCAATACTTGTATGTTATTAATTACTTTTTTTTGTTTTCTTTCAATGATTTTGTTGACCTTTTCTCAACATAGCATAATACTGTATTCTATCCGAAATCATGCCTTCAATGTCGTTGTCGAGATGGTCAACTGTTTTGTGATGACATTTGCCGTCAATCAATCTTACAAAGCATGTATTTATATGATTGAGAAATGAAAAATTGAATGTTAACGATTATGTTCAACGAGATCTTTAGATGTTTGTCGGTAGAGATTAGATGTATCTTGTCTCAATAATACATAATTTATATACTTCACTAATAAAATTGTACTTACAGATATTTATTATCATAAGATTTGTGTTAAACTAGTTTACTCCGAAAAATAGAGCAATATTGACAGCTATTAGTAAGGTCAGAACACTTCACAAGATATTAGTAAGCTATTATATTGATGAGTACCTATTCACCAGCTTAGAGTGTTTATGTTGCAAAAAGAATGCTACAACTACTGGATTGAAGAATGTATTGATGTATTTTTTCAATAAGTGCATATTGAAGGAAAACACATTAAGAAAGTTTCTCATAAAACGTTTGATTAATTTTGTTTGTGTTTTCTTTTTGAAAACTATTCATTGAGAAAGTAAAAAAAACAAACTTTCTTTTTCTAATCATAATCAATAGATAAATGTTCATTTGATAATGAACTATATGAAGCAAATAAATTTTGGTCTCCCTTGGCATGCACGGTATGCCAATGTACGGCAATCTCATACAATCAAAATGAATCTTCTGTTTGTTATATAAGACAATGTCCAGAAATAAAAAATTGTCTTGGCGTATGAATTATTAATGTTTGTATGTCTCATTAATTATTTCTATTTAGCCTCTTGAATTTCTTCCTGGTCGATGTTGTCCAGTGTGTCGAACAAGTATTTGTCGTGAAAACAATGGTCTTATCCATCAAGTAAAATGAATTGATTAATTAAAAAGAAACTCATACTGTGAATTCTTTTTTCTTTGTTTTCAAGAACGATGATATTTGGACGAAAAATAATGCTTGTACACATTGTACATGTAAAAATGGATCAATCAAATGTTCAGAAGAAACTTGTCCAATATTGAAATGTAAATCGGTATGTGAATAGAGATAAGATTATATTTTTTCTATCTGGTGTTACTTTTATTAAATTTATTTAGAATGAAAAAGTTGTTCGTTTACCAAATAGTTGTTGTGCAATATGTAGTAATAGACATATGTGTCGATTTTATGGTAATAATGGTTATCAGATCTATTATGAACATGATCTTTGGTATACGTCCGCGTGTCAGTATTGTACATGTCGACGACATAATCGTATTATATGTAAAAGTATTCAATGTGAGCATCAATTTTGTCTTGAACATGAAATTCAAGAATCCCGATCAGATAGTTGTTGTGTATCATGTCGACAAGCTAAGCAATGCGATTTGAATGGTCACATACTAAAAGTACATTGAAACTATATTTATTTTAATTAAATTCTACTCAATTCTATTTTCAGGAAAGATCTTATCGTTTGATTAATAATTGTACATTATGTACATGTACATCAGATGGTCAACCTGAATGTTATTCTAATTGTAAACAAAACGGTTATTCAATAATTGAATTGCAAGCATCAAATTTACATCGAAATCATACGATTACTGTTACGGATAGTTTAGCTACAATTCTAGCTTGTATGTTTGTATAACATAGGATATAGTTAGAATTTTGTTGTTTTTTTTTCTAAAAAATATTTTAGATTCAAAATCTGGAACCATCGGATCATCGTCCGAAACACGTTCTTTACTCTTTCAATTTTCTCCTATAACAACAAAATCGAGTGCTGCTGTTCTATTAGGCCTTATACATAATTCAACAGGTCAAATATCCTATCGACTTATCGTGATTGAATTCGATTCAACGATTAATAATACAAGAATAAATCATAGTCTTTCAGATGAACTCCGTTTATGGATGCCACAAACGGTTTCCACTCAACGATCAATAAAATCTTCAGTATTAATGTTTGAAGATGATAAAAATTCTGATCAAAGTCTTTTAATTACTCTCATTATACTTCTTTCATCAATTTGTTTTATATTAATTATGATAATTATTTTCCTATGCCATCGACGACAACAGAAAATAGTTGAAACAGAAATTTACAATAATAATAATAATAATACTAATAATAATTTCAAACGTCAAAGTTCAACATTATCAATAGTGGAAAAATTTCATGCACCTGACTTAACAACTAAAGTGACACTGTTAACACATTTTCATATCCCGGAACAGGATTTAGGTACTGATGTGTAAATTTTCTGTGTTTGTTTGTTTGTTTGTTTTTTATTGGAAATCATTGGAAAAAAAATAAGGAAAAAAAATGTGAACAAAAAGTTTATTGTCTGTCGATAAGAGTTTCCAATGCTGGAATCTGTTCTGGCAAAGATTTACGTAGACGTATTTCATTTACAATAAGTCCAGATTTGGTTTTCATGTCAAATGGTTCACCCGGTAATAATGACCAATGATCAAATTGACATTGAGGAAATGCTGTGCCGCCTGTTACTTGACGTAATTCCGATGTAAAACCGAATGATTCGTTCACAGGTAAGTAGGCATTGATACGAGATAATGTAGTACCACTCACTTCGTTTTCTTCATTTATTTGACCACGGCGTTTATTTAGTGTTGCATATACTTTACCGATCATACGTGTTGGACATTCAATATCAACAAGAAATATAGGTTCAAGTAGACGTGGTTCAGCCATATGTAAACTTGCTAAAAGACATCGACGAATAGCTGGAATAAGTTGATCAGGTCGACGATGAGCTGTAGAAGAAAAATAAATCTCATGTTAACATAGAGAACAATATAATTTCAATTCATCTTACCTGAGTCTCGATGAATTTCCGCATCGATTAATTCTATTCGAACACCACGAAGATTTTCCGCAGAGAGAACACCTTCTTGGGTCGTCCATTGAAAAGCAGCAACAACTGCATCTTGAATATTTCCCAAGCCATCGATACCTTTTGTTCCATCAACAAGTATATTTGGTCCATTGTCATAGGGACCGAATGCCCAGATTTTCTTTGTCGTAGCCAAATCCCAACCGAATTCATCAACTAAAATTTTCGATCTTTCTTTTTGATCTTGTTTCGATGATATACGTCCCGATTCGATAGCTTCTGCTAGACCTTGTTCTAACGGTAATGCACGCATAAAAAATTTATTATGTTTATTAGTTGTTTTCGTGAACGCTATTCGACTCGATTCAGCAATAATTGTTTCACGATAGGTGACAATGGGCGTTGCTACTTTGAGTGGACAACGTGCATGTGTTTTTTCTAAATCAGCCAAACAGATTTCTAAATGCAGTTCGCCAGCCGTGGCTATCACATGTTGTCCATTTTCATTCAATACTTGTACAAGGGAATCAGCTTGAACTAATTTCTTTAGACCATCGACGAGCTTGGAATGATCACACGGATCTTGCACATCAACAGCAACACGTACGACTGGACTCACCGAAAATTTCATAACACGAAAATTATGTGCCTCAGCACTTGTTGTTATTGTTGCTGTTTTCAATAAACATTTATCAATACCAGTTAGAGCAACGACATTACCAGCTGGTACACCTTGCATCGATATACAACGATCGCCAACCATAACTCCGACACTTGTTACATTTTTTATTTGTAAATCACTTGATGAACCTGGTCAATAATCAGGACCAAGAATACGTACATTGGTTCCTGATATGATTGTACCAGAAAAAATACGACCGAAACAAAGAAAACGAGCTCCATCTTGAGCAGGAATCTTCTTACTAATATAAATCATAACTTCACCGTTTGGATCACATGCTTTCATTGAACTTGCAACCTGATCATCTTGAGGTCCTTCATACAAATGTTGAATACGATAGACTTGTGCTTGCATAGGTGATGGAAGATGAAGAACAATTAAATGTAACATAGCTTCACTAGCTGGCAACCAACGTTTCATCACATTTGACATAATTGTTTTACTATCAAGAATACTAGCGTCAAGTTTGTCGGCTGTTAATCTAATATCAATTTTCGATAGTAATGTACGCACTTCGTCCATATTTAATTCAACACATGCATTTAGCATTTGATAGAGTGGTTGAAGAATAAATTGACTGAAACCACGTTTAGCATCGTCTATTGATCTTGATTGTTCGTATGAAATCCATTTTTTATTTATTGATGAATAATATGATTCACCCCATAAACGATTTAGAAATTTCTCTTTAGATACTTTAGCTTTTTCAGCAAAGAATGTAGCAAATTGATTTATTGTAAATGCCCAACCTTGTTTACCGGATGCAAATGCAACGTTGCCTAATTTTGGATTAAAATGTTCATCCGAATAGATGTTGTCATCACTACTTCGATATGTTGCTACAAGAGCATTACATCGAGCAATAATACCGGATAATTTTTGATAAAGTTCTTCGGGTTCTAATTTTTGTTCTAATATACATCGATCAACTTTATTAATCACTAATGCTAATTGTACACGTTCAGAAAGAGCTTGCCGAAGAACTGTCTCAGTTTGAACAGAAACACCTGAGACAGCATCAACTACAAGTAATGCACCATCAGTTACACGTAATGCAGCAGTAACTTCAGATGAAAAATCAACATGACCTGGAGAATCGATAAGATTGACTAGAAATCCATTACCATCTCGTTTGAGATCACCTAATCAAAATTCAAATATTTAGTTTGTTTTTATATTGAAACACAATCTTTATTATATCAACGAACCGAGAATGTCATTGTTCAGTTCATAGAACATACTAACAGATGACGATTTTATTGTAATGCCTTTTTCTTGTTCGGCTTCCAATGAATCAGTAAATCGACGTTGACCAGCTTGTTGTTCAGTAATAATACCAGCTTTGAAAACTAATGCATCAGTCAACGTTGATTTACCATGGTCAACATGTGCAATGACACACATATTACGAATATTGTGTGACTTTGACATTGTTTCGGCCACAGCTTCGATCCGTTGTCTCGACATAATGAACAATAGAATTGTGTTGTTTGATTTACACTGAAAGAAATCGCTTGAGAGAGAGAATGGAATACTACCTTCGTATTAGCATAGAAATCAAATGATATGAGATTCCTTCACAAAGCAACGTTTGGTTTTATAGTCGACATATCATGTAATTGCGAAAGAGAACAAATTTGGGTGTACAGCAGGGATTGCGAAATGACACAAACATCATAATTGCGCAAGAACAAATATTAACCCCGAAACAGAAAGAAGAGAACTGCTCGCGAAGACCCTTCAGTAATGTTTCTCTTGACTCAACGGAATGAATCAGTTGATTCATATCAAACTCAATTGAAGTAAACGACCCTGTGAATGGCAAAAAAAATTGGTCACGTTCACGTGTAAATTCTCATGTATACAGTATAAGATCCTATAAGCAATTAGTTGCACAGGCATCCTTGATATAGGCAACAAGAAAACAAAATATCTCATCTAATTATCTACTAGATAATTGTTACAAACGTTAAATTCTGAATTTAGTCGTTCGTGAAGTATTTAAATTTGTGTCGACCGTAGTGTGTATCTATTTTATGATGATATGATTCTATGAGAAAGTGTTGTATAGTTCTTCTGATGCTATATGCTTTAGTGTACGACAAACCGTTATGTAATTATGTTAAATCATAAATATTCGAAGATTTTGAAAAATGATTAGACTGAATAAGATTGTTCTCCAGTCCCCAACAGAATCCATTTATTTTTATCGGGTCAGAATACGGAATGATCCCTAATAGTATATCTCAAAGTTTATTTTTCAAACAATTGCATGAACGATTTTTATCCCTCGGGTCCTATACATCGTACATGTGAAAATATAAGGAAAATGTGCAATCTAAAACCTAGAGCATCGATTTACATATGCATTTGAACCGTTTACAGCGAAAACAATAGTAACTTTAAAAGAACTGGCGATTTCCGTGTCGAAATCGACTATTTTCTTTCAAATATTCATCTATATCCCAAAACCTCTCTATGAACACAGTCTTGCCACACTGAGAAATTTGAATCACAATGGTGCGATCTCAGGCTCTATTGACTAGGAATCTGAAAACTAAACAAAACGTGGTGTAACAGGTCTATATACCTAATGTTGGCTCTTTTTTCGCTCGTTTTTCCTACATACATATATGCTTAGGTAAGTAACATGAAAGAAACGATTCGGCAAGACTGAAATCGGATTCATGCGGTAGTTTTTGGTTCTGTATCTACTGACTATCTGAAGTGGGAAGAAAAAGTTTTGGAAAAAATAGGGAAGTCTGAATTACAGAAAAATCTACAATCTTTCAACGATCTGTCGTAGATAGAGGAAGGTTGAAACACGAACTATAGATTGTTTCCAGAAAAATCTATAATATCGTAATTGGAGATCTTTTCTTTACTGGCAGTTGTAGCGGAAATATCAATTAAAAACTGGTGAGAAATGGAAGAAGAACGAAATATTCTTTTTTTTCTAATTAATTTTCGTGAGAGTGTATGGTTTTCATCCTACAGACGATTTCATCGGAACATCATATTTGAGGTATGCAGTAATTATCTATACTGCGTAAATCAATAGTCATTGACAGAAAGTAAATAGTGTACAGGTTGCTTGAAAGCCAAACATGAGAGATACTCGGAAGTTTTCACTCTGTTCGCCTAAAGTTTTGTTCTTGTTGAGAAATGGAATGGGAAATGTTCGCTAAATAATTTCTTGAAATAGGTAGTCTTTTAATATTCTGTAATAAATCAAACCTATCAACGTAAAAGAATTAAAGGGCAGTACAAAGAGCATCAGAAAGTCACATGTATCGCTAATAATTATGAACAAGTCGCAAGACAACTTTCTCGTCCAGGTCCTCTGACGACAGTACTATGTGACCAAGATATTAGCTAAATTCAAGTGTTTCTTATATTTTGCATATGTTGGCATACCTAAAATAAAACGAATGTCCTGTAACTGAATCTTAAAAGTATACGATGCTGAAATACTCTCAGTTTTTTATATAATAATCAGAATGTCATGCAGCAAAGTACTGGTACATTTCCGACCGAGACCGTTTATATACTTCAAAATACGCGCACGCTATCCTGACGCCTAAAACCAGTTGGAAATAGATAAAATTTCATTTAAAAATCAACATTAGCTTCGACATATTAGTAAGACAGTATTTCTGAAATTTCATTTGTATAGCAAACACTTGATACCACTGTTGATTTGAAAACATTGGTACACATGTTTATGTCTTTTTATCAGATATGTATATAATAGATTTATGTTCATTAACAGTTCCCTTTCCTATCTCCTATCATAGAAGTACAGTTTTTACAAAGCTCAACAATAAACAATAAGAAAGAGGAGGCAATCTTTATCCTACGCAGAACATAAAGATATAAACGTAAATCCGAAGAAACATTACTATTTTCTTCTGTTCATAACTTTCTCTCCCATCGAACTTATCTATTGATAAAGTTTAAAACTTAATCCCTTAGCACTTAGGTTTTTCTTCTCTGAAGAACAGACATACATGGAAAAAACTACTTTAAAAAGGTCACTTTCTGCCAGAGATTCTGAGTTTTCTCATTGTCTTCCACTTGAATTCATTTCTTAAGGAACGCCCCAGTAAAGAAAAGATCTCCAATTACGATATTATAGATTTTTCTGGAAACAATCTATAGTTCGTGTTTCAACCTTCCTCTATCTACGACAGATCGTTGAAAGATTGTAGATTTTTCTGTAATTCAGACTTCCCTATTTTTTCCAAAACTTTTTCTTCCCACTTCAGATAGTCAGTAGATACAGAACCAAAAACTACCGCATGAATCCGATTTCAGTCTTGCCGAATCGTTTCTTTCATGTTACTTACCTAAGCATATATGTATGTAGGAAAAACGAGCGAAAAAAGAGCCAACATTAGGTATATAGACCTGTTACACCACGTTTTGTTTAGTTTTCAGATTCCTAGTCAATAGAGCCTGAGATCGCACCATTGTGATTCAAATTTCTCAGTGTGGCAAGACTGTGTTCATAGAGAGGTTTTGGGATATAGATGAATATTTGAAAGAAAATAGTCGATTTCGACACGGAAATCGCCAGTTCTTTTAAAGTTACTATTGTTTTCGCTGTAAACGGTTCAAATGCATATGTAAATCGATGCTCTAGGTTTTAGATTGCACATTTTCCTTATATTTTCACATGTACGATGTATAGGACCCGAGGGATAAAAATCGTTCATGCAATTGTTTGAAAAATAAACTTTGAGATATACTATTAGGGATCATTCCGTATTCTGATTGAGGTGAAAGAACCGTCGTATCCTCTCGGATCCCTTAAAATGTAAAATTCTTATCGCCGTACCAGTATAAAGTCTATAAAACATTGATTCCATCTGATCTTTGTCAGAAGATGGCTACAAAGACTATCGATTAAAAAGGGCAAAGTAAAGTAAGGCTTCAAGCGATTACGAATTATGTTTTTTTATAGGGCATAAGTTTCATTGAAAATGCAGTATCTCGGGTTTAGATATGCGCAAAAGCGTGGATTTTCAGTCACACGATTTCACAAGCAACATCTACTCAGTATTTTTTCCGCCATCTCTTTGGGATCAATACTTGATTTATAAATGATCACAACGTCATACATGAAGAAATTCGTTCAAGATTATTTATGTGAAACGATAAGCTATTAATACATCCGAAAACAAGGAAGAAGAATAAAAGGCAAATCAGCACCAAAATTTTCGATGCATAGAAAAGGTTTTAATGAAACAAGTAACGAAAATAAAATGTTTAGAGTTGTTATAAACGAAAAATTTCAAGTGCTTTTCGTTGTCTGGCTGATTTGTAGTAATTTATCTCCGTGATGACTGACGATCATTGATATAAAAAGAAATGAAAACATTGCATATTAGATTATACATTTTACAATTAGAAAAACCTATTACCAAAGAAGAGTCATATATATTCATAGTTGCATTCGAACAATCATCGAATTCAATGTCGATATACTATCTTGTACTTCTTTTAAGCTGTCCATTGTGTCAGCTAAATCATTAAGGTTATCTGTGAGATTATCTTGTTTTTTACTCGGTGAATCTATTAGATTCGATGAGCTAGAAAATAAAAATGATTAAATTACTTTCTTGTTTCAATGTGAAATTCACTTTGCTGAGGCATTTAAAGCTGCTTTCACTTCGGCATGAGCATATTCATAAGTTGATGCACCTTCAAACTCACGCCATTCATCCAATAGATCTGTAGTGATTGGAATTATTTCTGCAAAATAAAAATATTATCGAATATTTATTCAAAATGGCCTTATGTGTACTAATATTAATTTTTTCTTACTAAATACCACAGCTGTTGGATCTGATCGATGAACAATGGCTCGTCTTATATAGAAGATGAACAGCCGACATAATTGATAGAAATCATAGACAACGCTTATCGGTGGTACAAATGGTGCACATGCAAAGTATTCACGTGCATATAAACATCTTTGTGAAAACCAAATTGCTTTCGCATCGTCATAAACTTTATCGAATCGTGCACTTTAAGAAAAAGAATAGAACATCAGAATATAAGTGAAAAAATACTCATTGAATAATTCATTTTTACCTAAACATTGCGATAAGTAAATTAAAAAGTAACATGTTAACAAATAACATATGAATAGCAAGTAGAATATGAGTGGCTATTGACCAACCAGCAGTGTGATTAGCTTTTCAATACGGAGAAACATATTTATCAAGTATAATAATCTATGTAAATTATCTACATACAGTCAAGATCAGTCAATATTGTACCGAAGTCGCCATACAATAAATAATAAACAGGATATAAAACGTTATGAAAAACATTTCGACCATCAAAGCTAGTATCTATCGAACCACCTGTTGCTGTTGTAAAATTGTTTACTACGGGATAATAAACCATTGAACAAGACGCAACACCATAGGCAATCATTACAACTGCAATTATAGTGATAAAAAATGCAAGATCTTGCAGCTACAAACAAAAGAACAAATTTTTCTAGACAGAAAGTTGTAAATATATTTATCGAATACCATTTTTCCGATAGCAACAATATGAGGTCCGAGAGGACGGGCAACAATTACAAAATGTAAACAACGAAGCCACCATATCTCTATATCGAAAGCCATGATTACTCTACAGAAAAAAAAAACAAAGATCTTCATAAAACTTTGTACGTCTCATATCCGAAATGAAGGTTTCAATTGTATTCAACTAGTTTTGATACTTCCGAACGATATCATTTTAGATAGTCTATATTTTACTGTGGTTGAACACGCACAATCATATAGTAAGTGCGATGAAAGTTTGTAGAAAGATAAGAGTAGCCCGAATAATTTTTCTTTAATCTAATTTATTGAATATGGGAATAAAACTTGATATTATACTTCTGAAAACTTTATCATCGTTTCTCCACAATAACTTCAATATGTTATAAAATTTTGAGTATTTAATTTTAAACGGATAAAAAAATAGTCGAAGATGGGGATTGGATCCGAAATTTTAAATTACTTTATTTTATTTAGTTTTGAATTTTTCAAAACTAAAATTGAGAAATAAATGATGCCTTATGAAATATTGATGAATCGAATAAACTGACCTAGCTACAACGAAATCTTCTTCGGTATTGGCATATGTAAATCGTACAATTAATCCGATGTAGAATAGAAGAAATGCAAGTAAAGACATTGGTTTGAAATTATCTCGAAAATAATGTTTCATTTTTCCCACTATTGTTATATTATCTTGAGAGAAAAACTAAAGTGAGAAAAGATGTTGACATAATCCATAAAAAGAATGATTCTATTTAAGTAAACAATTTTACATACATAATGGACTTCTTCGAGAAACATACATGAAACAAGAATAATGGTCAAGATTTCCGTCCAATGTATTGATGGACTTTGATCAGTTGGCGGTGAAAAATTAAATAGAAGTACATATGAGAAGAGCAACAGAAAAAATATGTACGATATCTAGAATATATGAATTGTTATTACGTTTAAATTTGTTTTTTCATGTTGCGTATGCATACCAAATGATAAAGGTATTTGATTGGCAAAGATAAATGAAAGTGGTTCAATTTATGCACATAATTATTTAATGCAGGTAATGATTTAGTATAGCGAGGATACTCCAGCGCATATGGATCACAATAATTTATACCATGTGCTTCCAATCTTAACAGAAATGATGAAATAATAATCAAGAATCGAACACTGTTCTATTTTTTCTGCATACGTTCGTTCGAGAGATTTTCCAACTTCTTTGGCCTAGTCAAAAGAAAAATAAACACAACTTTTTTTATTCGAAATAAGAAAGTAGTATTCATTAATAGTTGATTATTATCGATCAATGAGACTCTTGTAAGTTCACTAAAATATTCTGTACCAACATGAAACTGAATGTAGAGAACATAATCAAAAAGACGTATTGCTCCCTGGTTTCAGTTATCTGTATTGATTTGGGGCGAAGTAAAGAATTAAGGTGGAAATCCTCGTAAACGCGTAAAATCCAACTAGGATTGCCATTTAATCACATTGCTGAGAAAAATAAAAAAATACAAAATTGGTTATTCTTGTAAATTTTAGATTTTCACAGTGCGAGAATTGAGAACGTTTTTTGATAATGAGAATTGAAGTGTATTGTTTTTAAATTCTAGAATAACAGTGAGTTTTGATAATGACAACTTTGAATTGTCGCCATTCTGAAACGTTGAACATTAAAATTTATCACGAATACATTTTTTCTAATGAAGTTGATTGATTTGTGATCGTGATTATCTCTCGAGCCTCTAAATGATTTTTTCAATTCTTTCAATCTGCTAGCTGTTTTCTACAGTCGTATCAAGCAAGTTTTTTTGCATTGTGAACCACATTCCTCAATTGGTCACTATCCGTATTTCTCGTAAAATCATATTCCCAACGTGAAATACAAGCCATTCGACCAACAAAATAATTAGTACTCTGCTGGTCATTGCATTTATTTTGGTAGTGATCGTGATGCAATGCATTCCAGGTATCCAAGTCATGTCTTGAAATCTGAAACAGTTAACTTTTGTCATACTGGTACTATGTTTCATAGGGTTATCTCCCGCTGGAACCTACGACTTGTAATGGTTCACATTCGGTCGAGTTTTTTCATCTTCTTCATTTTAAAGACGATGGTATCTGCACTCGTTCCGTCGAACGCTTTCTCATTTTGATGCTTGTGATCAACACGTAATTAAGTATCTAATCAAGTCATTACTGCATGGACCATCCGAGATTACTAGCTTTCAGCCGCTTGTCTAGGATCATTTCATATCTGGTGATACTGAGTTTTTAATACCGTGATTTGTAGATACGTGTCGAACACCGTAAGCACTCAGTCATGGCTATTAGCGGTAGTCACAGAATGTTACAATTATGTATCTATCTGATATTGATACTTTGAGAATATTAGCAATGGTAATTTACATCTGAGAATCGCCAACACAGAGGCTCATACGCAGTTATTTATCAAAAGAAAATCATTACCACTGCAGATGCTAATGACATTACTTTCTACAGATGACAACAATGAACTCGAACTCTTTTGTCTCTTTGTTTGTCTGTTGAGTTAAAATGCATGTCGTTTCTATTTTATATATATTTCAATGGTAACGTATTTAAATGGTGTATAGCTACAAAGCTAAGTGTACGATATTTTTCTATAAAATAGTCAAAAAAATTTGGGACGCTTCGATTTTATTTTCTTCCGACTCTGTCTGTTCTATAAGATGAAATAAAAGGAGTTTTTCAGGATTTTTAATGAATTTAAAAATTTCTAATTTGTCACATTCTAAGTGTTCTATTTCTATGTATAATGGTCGACGCAGAAAGCTTTTGCTGCTGTTTCAAGGTCAAATATCATTGGTACATACGGATTTGAACAAAACGAAAGGCAAAACCGTCACAAATCTAAATACTAATGGAATCTATTAATGAAATGAATGATCAGTATGCTAAAATTATCTGTCTTCGAACTAATCGAAGAGTAAGCATGAATATAAGAATGCACTACAGGATGATTTTATGCTCTTTTTCTCCACCTTTTTTTATATTGTGAACGTGTACCATTCGAAAATGATCAGTCAAATAGTCGATGACACGAGATCATATTTATGAAATAGGTGACTGTAGGCGTATAGGTTAGTGAAATGAAAGTTTATTTGAATTTGCAGCTATACATTCAAACGTTTACGCACTATTCAATTACTTGCTAAGATCGCTTAAATTACAAACCATGACATAATAAATTATTTGTCAGAAGAATTTCTTACCTTTTCAGTTTCACGATACTGAACGAAAGGAGGAGCCAAAAGACCAAATGAAATGAAACCAATAAACAAGTCTAGTTGATTCTTAAAACTGTCTTGTTCTGGATAAAGTTTGTTAAACCAAACATTTTTCACAGCTGCTATACAGCACGATGTTGCAATAAAAGATTTATCTCGTGCATCCGAAGCAACCTTTCATAGATAATGAATACTTGCTTTATCTTACAACGGGCTCAAATAAATTATCAAACATACTTGAAGACAAGTAACAAATCCGTAAAGTTCATTTTGTTGTAAAACGATTTGACAAGCTCGATTCGAATTATTATCATTACATTGTTCCAGGCAACTGATTGCATAGTTTTCAAAATAGTCAATGCTGTCTTGATAATTTTTCTTTAAATCACCATAAGGGGCTTTCGCACAGTAGCTTTTCAAAATTTTTGTTGCAATCAGTGTTGGACATATTCGATATTTAACGTACGATAGAAAAACTTTAGCCAAATCAATATAATTCATTAGTATAGCCCATAAAAATAAATCACGCATGATATGTTTTCTTGCTTTCAGTTTCTTCTCTTCATTGGATTGAACTTTGTATTTATTACCATCTTCTTGTCGTTGACGATTTGTCTGCACATTGCTTTGTATTAATCCCCATTTCATTTGATATTTATTTTCGTCATCTTCTGTATCGAAATAGAGTTTATGCATATAATCACCAACAAGAGTTCGAAGAACATTATTAAGTGTATGAACATCTCTTATTCCGTTTCCATCTTTTTTCTTATCACTAGTGTTAATAAAGTATTTCAAATGAGTTTTATCATTATTCTAGAAAAACAAGACATACAATATATGATGAGAATAATGACAGTTGGATTTTATTTTTAATAACTATCATACCACTGCTTCTTTTGTATATAATGATTCAAGGAACATCTTATATCGAGATTCTCCTCTATTACGGTTGTTCGAAAAGAATACGTCTGCTGGATCGATTCCTAATTTGAGAAATTCATAAACGAATGCCGTCAATTGGTTTTTTAAAGCATTGATAAAAGCTTTTTCAGGTTCCTAAAACGAAAATTACGAGTAAAAAATTTCAAAAAAAAGCTTAAATAAATCTCGATACCGCAATATCATCTAATGAATTTTGAAATACAAAGTCCTTAGCTACTTGAATACAGTCCCAATCCATAGCCAATGCAAGTAACGGTGTTTGATCTAAAATTTTAAGTATGAGATTATCCTTTCTGAAAATCAAATTGATTATGATTTTCTATACTATTTTGTTCGTTTTTTTCAAGTTTTGATTTTTGATCATATGCTAAAAACAATATACTATTTAGCGATGAATGAAGATACGTATATGAAAATTACTGACTTACATTTGCAAATACTTTCAAAAATTCTTCCTGATAAATCAGTTTCTGAACTCAAATTAAATACACTTATTCGAGAACGAACAGCCGGTTGTAAACAATACATAACTTGATCGAGAGCACGTTCTAATTCAGGCTTATCACCATTATTTGCAGTTGTTGTATCTTTAAGTTTTTTCTTATTCGAATTATCACCACTGTACAAAAGCTTTTCTAATTCTTTTCTAAGTTTATCTTTATGTTTAGAAAATAGTTCGTGAATTCTTTAACGAATGAAAAATGAGTTAGATTCAATCACATGAAATGATTTATTTGATTTTACCTTTTGGAAGATGAATCAAGATGAATTTCAGCATGAATATCGATTCTATAACAAGTACATGATTACAGGAATTACTTCGATGGAATATTTCTTATACCTCGTTTCTGATATTCGTTTCTTTTTATTTTTATCAACTGATGTTGGACCATGTTTTATATTCAATTCATGAATTTCATATGGCACTTTACTTTGGTTAGAATTATTTTCAAAGTTTTTTGTTAACAATAACCAACGACTAAAAAAATCTGCAACACGACCACTGCCCTAGAATAAAAAAAGGGAATTATTTAAAATTTATTACTAACACGCCAATTCATTTCATAATCTTACGTTAATAATAACGATAGGAATATGGCATTTTAAATCATAGTACATGTTTGATATCGTGTCTCGACCACCTTCGACTACTATAGTGACTGTAGCGGCTAAATATAAATCACAGAAAAAGTGAATTCGTATCCAAGACAGGAGAATAAAAAGATTCTTTATAAATGTATATAAAATAACTGTAAACTCAATCAGTAGATAGACTGCGAATCAAGTCATTTCTTATTGTGGATTGTGTGCTCTTCAAATAGATTCTTATGTTCAAAAATGAAACATAACAAAATAATACAAAAAGAAGCGTAATATAAAAAACTGGCATACGAATCAAGCTACTGGTCTCAAACATTGATGATTAGTTACCTTCAGGTTTTTTCCTAACCGATATTATTAAACTGCCGAGGACAGGTACACGGCTAGAGTACATTAATGGTCAATTATTCTTTTTGATGAAACCATCAAAGCTTCTAATTTACTTTTATGAGAAGATGAGCCCCCTCCTCAACCCCTCCCCCACTCTATGAAACTATCTCAATATCCTGACATCCCTATTAGTAGATATCGCAAGCATTAAATTAGTGAGACAAGAGAAATACTCGTACGATTAAATTAGAAAAGATAGAAGTTTAAAAAACTTCTGATTCATCGTATTACTTTTCTTGTAAAATCACTAAGAAAAAATATCTACGTACTGTGAGGACTAGAATGTGCTTGCGAATTTTCGATGTGTTTACATAAGCGTGTTCGAAAATCTTCTGTATCAAAATGTCGATATCTTCCATCATCTAGCATAAGGTAATGACTATGATTCATTTCAAGATCACATTCACCACTTCGAAATTTGCTACTGTTGCCATTTTCATCTGTATTTTTCGATCTATGTTGAACTCTCTGTCAATAAAAAGTACAATGAGATTTACTTATTTTTCGAACAAAAATTTATTGAACCCTGTTTGGGATTTGCTTTTGATCATTTGTTAAAATTTCTACATCTTTTACACTTCCCCATTTACAAACACCAATAGCAATGATATGTGCATCTGGTTTTCTTAATCGAATTTTGCTCAGTGCTTCTCCAACAAGTTTCACAATTCCAATTTTATATCCAGATGTTATCATCCACACATCTATTCAATAAATAGATTGAAATATTTAATCGATGAAGGAAATAAATGAATAAATATATGTACTTGATTTTATACAAACATTAATAATACCATTCAGAAAATTTAATTCAAGACGTTCACTTAATGCAAAGTATTTTGCACCGCCAACAATCGACATAATTAATTTAGGTTTTGGAATTTCCCAGTTGCCAAGAAGAAGTTTTTCAATATCTCTTAAATCTGTATCAATATCAAGACGCACATACTACATACATGAATATACAATATAATAAACAAAATAATGTCTCAGATTTTTTCATACTGGAGCATTATTCGGAAGAAGTCCAAATTTTTCATCTTCACTTTCCCTCGTATGAGTTGATCTCTCCCATTTCTGACAGTCACATTTTCCTGTATGATTAACATGAAGATCTTCGGTACGATTACATGAACATATTGTTGCATCTTCACTAATAAAAGTATGCAAAAAAATCAGACATTAGATGGTAAAAGATGAAAAAAAAATACGAACGATTTCGGGCAAAATTTGCAACAGACTCGATAACGAATATTTATCCTCGGGAGATCATTAGATGACTCATATCGAGACTAAAATGAAATTAAAGAACTTGAATTGAATCAATGAGCTTCAAATTTAGGTATACCTTATCTTGAACATAAGGAACTGAATATGCCATGAAGTAAAATTAACTTTCTGGATTGGTGCTTGACCAGTAACACTACAAACAATAAAGTACTCAATTCCAGTTCATTTTTATTTTTACGAATCAGTTATTTAGCAATCTTCTATGGATTATTATTTTTTTATAACCAAGGAGACCAGCAGACAGAAAGAAAGGAGAAAAGAAAGAAAGAAACAAAGAAAAAAAACATGAATTCATCACCATAACTGCAAGAAAGTGCTGATATTTCTTGTTGAACATTTTCTTCTGTCGGTTTATTATTTATTTTGATAGATATTTCTGATAAAGTTTACTCAATCGAAAAATCATTCTATTGTGAAAGGAAAAATTTTAGATCATCAAAATGTTAGTATCATACTGAAATTGAAATATTTCTTCGATTATTTCTTCATTGTATTGTCGTTTGGGAATATAGTTGCATAACATGCCTGTGACATTCGACGACAATGATACAGAGTAATCGTTTTATGAACGAAAGAGAAATTTCTAGATTATTCTTTCATTTATTTTCTTTATTTCTTTCTAGTGTAGACAATCAGAAAGAAGTAATTCGATTTTCAGAACAATTTTTATTTTCAAAATGCTTCATATCTGATATAGAAAAATACTGAGCTGTGGAAACAATTAGTGGTTGATTTTTCAATTGATGCTTTAATATTTACCGATAACAAGATTAGTGGAACAATCCGTATTAAACCACAAAAAGCCCGAAAACTCATCGACAAATTTCAAGTAAGTTTTAATTTTGACAAATGACATTATTTCGATCTCTCCAGCATCAGATGCAAACTTTCAACAATAACGAACTCGACTTCCAGCAAATTTACGAAATTAGAAACCATCAGATGAGACAAAAGTCAAAAGACTGCTCTTTCAAATATTAGACGATCTTTTATTTGGTATAGAATTGTTTTCAAGTGAAAAAACCATTTCTAGAAAATTGAAATATCTTTGTCAATTATTTTGCTTTCTTCGGCATTAAAAGATCTTATGAAAATAAAGTTTTCTCTCGCATCTTGTGAGTACATTATATTTTTCGAAATGACACATTTTTCTGACTGGTTCTACGACTAGATTCATCATGGCAAAAGAAGATCTAAGGTATTATTCTATTATGTTCGAGCGTAGACGTTTTTCAGTGGAGCCTTGTATTATGTTTCATATTATTTCATCATTTGTAATCAAAATGAATTTCACAGTTTTCGTACTGATTTTCAGGGTTTTAAGAGTCGGCAAATAATTTTGAAGTCACTCTCTTAATATTTCTGGTTCACCCCCCGCTCCCACCCCCGCACAACACTTCAGCATATACTGGGAGACATACACTAATTAGTTAAAGTTCATACATATTGACCAAAAAATTAATCAATCAAAGGATATCTTCTATTTTGACGAGCGATGTAAAAGATATAACTTAAACATAACAAAAATAACTGTATCGATCATGATATCTCTCCTAACATGCACTTTTGAACCTGAGAAAAATCTAATGCGTTGAATTAAAAGTTTACAGAACACTTTAACTTATCATAGAAGCTAATTTTATTCTTTGGTGGTGAAAAATTATCTGAGCATAACATGATCTAGAGTCTTGAACTTCATATGATTCTAGGTTTTCTCAGCTAATGTTATTTTTGAAAGGAAGCGAGCAAAGATAAGAGAAATTAAAAATCTGGAGTATTTTGTAATTGTTATTGCTGATCATAAAGATATTGCTTTGTTCTAATCACTTTGGGATACATCGTTTTCAATTAGTTTCTTTTGATTCAAGTGCGTCAAATATCGATATGGTGCACGTCCTTGATTCATGACCTTTTACTTTACGTATCAATTAGGTCTGTCACGATTCATAACGGACTCTAATTTTATCTTTTTTTTAAATCTATACTTTGTGCAGATTATGTTCCATGAAAATATTATTCTGTAAAAATCAGATATGAAAGTAACTATGTAGTGCTTGATTGACTGCATTTGAATGTTTTCTCGAAAAGAAAAATCAAATTTTTGAATTGGTGAAAATTACAATTTTATTTTCTTGACAGTTTGTTGTTGATGACTTTAATCATGCTCAACTCAATCGTAACTGTGTAAAATTTTCGGCATCTGGTTTTGATTCAACAAGAGAAACATCGGTTTGTATTGAAGCAATACCCGAGGATCGAGAATCAGAGAACAAAAAGTCGATAGCTCAAGTATGTGATCATTCTCTTTGACAATAACTACTATTACTTTTTTGTCTATGATTATTAGCGGTTTTCGATTATACGAGCAAATTTCTCTTTAATACCAACTGTTAGATTTGAATGGCCCGATTCAAAATCGCCGCCTAATCTTATTATTGAATGGTTTCATCTTGGTGATCTGATTGCTCAACAATATGTTGTAGCATTAGACAATAAAGAAGTTCATTTTGTATGTTTAGTGATTCAATAAATATGATTTCTAATAATCCCTAATGTAGATACGTGATACTTCTATAGGCATGGCATACAGAGTTTGCATTGATAAATTTGAAGATAAACAGCATACAAAACATACTATTCAAATTATAGCAAGACTTCATAGTGAGCCACTCAATTTTTCTCCACTTTATCCTAGTATTTTTCAGTATTGATATTTTGAAAGATGGCCAAGAAAAACATCGATCAAAGCTTATTGAATTTATTGTACCCAATAGAACTGAACGGGACAGTATTCAAATTATAAGTGTTTCTGAAGAATCATCCATAAAAAACAGTTTAGAAGGTTTGTTTTCAGCGTTTTATATTTTTATTTTCGATCAATCTTATTTCAACTGAATCTATTTATTGATATTACAGATGAAGACAATATAGTACACAAAACGGAGGAAGCAGAGCACGAAGAATCACCAGCAATAGTAGTGACTCCTTCACCAGAACCAAAGCCCGACGTGCGTGCCAGACTATTGAAAACTAATCAGGATCATAAACCAATATCGAATCGAAAAAATACAATGCTTTCATGTGGCTGCTTAGAGCCACACGAAACCTTTCCTGGAATAGATCATTATATTAAAGATAGTGTTAAACAACAACTAGTATCATCGTCCATTCAAACTGTATTGCCAAATGACAATAAGACAGATACGGGTTATCATGATGACGATGACGATGTACAATCTTGAAACCTTCTCCACATGTTACGCTAAATATACAATATCTTTGTTTTTTATATAAAAAATTAAAATAAAAACCAAAAAGTATAAGATAGATCTTCGTTTTAAAAATATTCATTTGAAGATTTGAATTTCATGTAGCGTTTCTAATCATCATGTTTAAAATATAATCGTTTGGTTAGGGACACACGCTGAGATATTATTTGAATCATTTTAATAGAAGAATAATATTCTATGTAAAATTAGAATTTCTATTTTGATTGCTAAATATTGAAAGATTTCAAATATTGCAAGTATTTCAACGTTTCATGTTTTATAATGAGCATCATTTATTGTTAAATCTAGATGATTTCGTTCATATTTCAATTCTGTGAACGAATCGGTTTACTTGCTTTCTATTTCAATTTTCTACTCGTTATAAATTGTGTTATACGAAAAAATTTGAATATGCTTTTCCAAGTAAGATATCGAGACCTTGGAAAGATTAATAGAAGTCCATTGATGAAATCAGTTTTGAAAATAAACCGTTTTCCATATAACTCTTGAAAACTTTCTCTTGAATTGTTACCATGCTAATTCATTTTGTTATCAAGATTAGCAAACATTTTTCGATCCTCTATTCTATCAGCTAACTGCAATGAACTATTTACGCCAATATTGTACATAGACAAGAATATTCTGAAGTTATCGTGATTTGATGTAGTACTCATTAGTGTTCAACTCGAGTCATACATCTGAATGTTTTTCTATATGAAATTTCTTTTGCGAGTACAAAAAACGAAACGTTGATACAACGAGAAATTATGTATGACAAATTTTCGGTTCTTTTCTCTTTCGATCTCTTCATCTACATAAGAATAAAATGCATAGCAAAAATATTAGACATTAAATCTTAATGTATGTATGATTTCGATACTATTAATCCGAAAAATAATAAAAAAAGAAACATTAAGCATTGGAAAATTGAATTTCTGAAGAAAAGAGAAAAAAAAGAGTTCCTTAAATGAAATATATTTGAATCGATTCTCAATCGTATGCTTGTTTTGGTTCTGGTTGAGTCAGTTAAGAAAAAAATTCATTTCAGTTGCACACTGTTATTCGAGACTTTAGAGGCTGACTAAAATGTTCTCCCCAGAAATCCTCTAATTTATTTTCTTCAGAGAAGGATAAAAAAGTTCTAACTGAGATAATACAAGCCATTCCTTATCGTTCAAGATACTTTGGAATATGTGTCTCTAAGTTGGATAGAACTGTTTTCAAACCATACAAATCATCGAGTAGAGGTGTAAGCCGACAAATTTATCAGCTATTGTAAACTATGATTTTTAATGTTTGCTTCGACGATGACTGGAGTTTTGGTACTGTAAAAGTCTTAAGATGATGGAAAATGACTGATTATTTCACGATATAATTAATAGTAAGTTCAAAAATCGAAATAAAATACCGGTGTGTTCTCAAACTACTGGAATTAAAAGATTAGTTTTAAGTAATATAAAATTAGATGCAAATCAAAGGAAATGTATTAATTTTTTGTTTCATTTGCTTTCGAATTGTAATTATTTTTTGTGTCGCACAAGAGAAAGTATAAAAAAACAATTCTTCTTTTCTATTGAAGATGAACAATCATATATCTCTTACAATGTCGATTAACAGAATCAAGACGTTTCATTTGTTTTTTTGTGCACATGATACATGTTATAACGAAAACAAAAGAATTTCATTTAAATTATGAAAGCTCTTTGTACATGGAGTTATGATCAATTGCTTGATAAATAGTACATCACGTTTTGATAGATATAAATAAATATTAGTATTAATTAAAAATATTCACCAATTTCAAATCGATAATAAAATTTATAGTTTTCTATCGTTTTTTTTAATGGCCAGTTACAAATTAAGTGAGTAATATTAGAGAGGTTGCTCAAGATATGAAGTAGAAAAATGTCATTACAATGGTTTATGAATCTTGTTTATTTTCAAGCTTAAACAATATTCATTCGGAATAATTCAAAATTATTTTGTCAATAGAAAAAGAGTATGTAAGAATGAAGATTTTGAAATAAAACTTATCAAAATTAGTGACATTGAATCACATGAAAAGCACAACTTAGAAATAGCAATGCGTAAAAATGAGATGCTGATCGTCGATAATTGGAACAATACACATTAAACCGATCATATAACATATGTTAAGTCAAAATAAAACAGATAGATAAGATTAGTATGCCATGTGGATTTGATTAATTTTCATGTGAACTCTAAATATAACAACGATTAATCTAGATCGCTGATGCATTATATATGTATGTATAAATTAATGAAAAAACAATTTTACTTCAGTCGCATGTTTTGAATTTGTATGCATTTGTTCAACAGTAGAAGTCAATTTGGTCAAGCTACTTTGTACTTGTTTGAGACCAGTAGCAATCTTATTCGCAACACTGATATCATCGGTTGCAGTATCATTTTTTCCTTTATCATTTGTAACGGATCCAGATGTCGATCTAAATTCATTTTAATGTGTATGATGAAAAGAAAACAAAATGAAGATAATTTTACTTCGAAAGTGCGATTCTTAATGCTTTAACTTCATTGTAGGCATATTCACGTGTGAGTAAATCTTCGAATTCATACCAGACTTTCATGTTAGCTTTGTCTCTGGGAATGATTTCTAAGAAAACATTGATAGGGTAAAAGTATCCGATAATCTATGTTACCCTTACTGAATACTCTAGCATGCTTGTCTAATGGTTTATCAAAAAATATTCGTCTTATAAAGAAATAGAACATGCGGCTTAAAAAATACGTGTCGTAAATCAGATTCATTGGTGGTAAAAATGGTGAACGTGTAAAGTATTCACGTGTAAATAAATATTGTTGCGAATGCCATATATTTTTTATATCATCATGAACCTGTTGAAATCGTTTACTGTTAGAAAACGAAGAGAAATATTGAAGTACGTTTCAAGAAATACACATCAATGAAACAGATCAATTCACCTAAACATAGCAATTAGTAGATTAGTCAATAGGACGTTTACAAGAACCATATGAATGGCTAATAAGACTTGATCAGCAATTGACCAACCAGCATTGCGGTTACCTTTTTAATAAGGAAAAATATATGTGTCAAATATTAGAGTAATTATATAAGTATACATACTATCGAGATTACTTAACTCAGTACTAAATTGCCCATATAAGAAATAGTAAACAGGATAAAGAACGTTACGAAAAACACTTCGACCATCAAAGTTAGCGTCTACGATACCGTTCGTTGTCCCTATAAAACCGTTCACTGCGGGATAATAGACCACTGAACGAGATGCAACACCATAACCAATCATTACAATTGCAATTATAATGGTAAAAAATACAAGATCTTTGAGCTATAAACGAAAAACAAACAAATTTTAACAAAACCTAAAGTAATAAGTATATTTGTTGAATACCATTTTTATAATAGAAACGAGATGTGGTCCCAAGAATGGTAAAACAATTATAAACGATAGACAACGAAGCCACCAGATTTCAATATCAATAGCCATTACAATTCTAAAAAAGACATCGATCGAAATTCAACTTTTTACACATGTTCAAATCGATATTTTTAGAAAATAGAGAATATGAATTTGCAATAGTTAAATTCCAAGTAGCTGAAATTTCAATCCATGATAATATGTAAAGCTAATAAATATTACTCAATTACAGTTCGCAAATATTTTCTTTCATATTACGAATATAATTCTATGCATCCATAGAACATACATTCAGTACTTTTTCAAAAAATAGAAAATTTCTTTTACTATTAATATGATATTGGATTTAAGCTTGCTTGTAACATCAAGAATTTCAATGTTTTATAAATTGACTGGAAACCTATTTTTCATTTCAATTGTAATACTGCCTAAAAATTGTTCTATGCTGTGAAACAAACCTGGCTGCTACAAAATCATATTCCGTATTGGCATTTTTAAATCGTAGAATTAATCCAATGTAGAAAAGAATAATAGCGATGATAGTCATTAGTTTAAAATAGTCACTGAAATAAGTTACTAATTTTCCAGTAAATTGTAAACTATCTTGAGTAAAAAACTGCAATAAGATAAAAATGAATAATATCAGTTGATAGTTAGTTCTTTTTATCAATATATGATACGTACGTAATGAAGTTCTTCTATTAGCATACATGAAACAAGAAGAATCGTTAAGATTTCAGTCCAATGAATGGATGGAACACCATCAGTTGGGGGTGAAAAATTAAAGAGAAGTACATATGAGAAAATTAGCAGAAAAATAATATAAGTTATCTGAAATAAGATTTTATTGTTTTATTTGTCAACCTAGTTGTGTTTCTTATACTCTGTACTTACTACATGATAACAAAATCTCACAATTAAAGATTGATGAAACTTTTTTATTTTAATCAAATAATGAGTAATTGACTGGATCGACTTTGAATGAGGTGTAGGAGGATCTTCAAGAAGAATTGGATCACTATAATTGATACCATGATCGTGCAACCTGTATGAAAATGATTCAAGATGAACTAGTTTTTCATCATCTTAAAGGTTTATGAACCTACTTAGGTTCAAGAGCTGTGCTGTTGTCGCTTTCCTAATAAAGATAAAGTCAATTATGAAAAATTCATCTCAGACATAACTACTTAATAAAAATAGAAATTTCTTTTTGATTAATGGAAGATTTAATGATAGACGTATGATTGATTAAAAGTTTCTCAATTTGTGTATTTCGTTTTACTTCAAACTTTAGAAAATAAATGATTTTCTCTGAGTCACTCGTAAAGAATTGTGATTTCCTTTTGTTTTGTAGTTGTCAGATCTTGAAAATCTCATTTTCATTAACGATGATGTTACTTTTCAATGATATCTCTAATAAAAAAGTTTCTTAGCGCAGCCCCTTTGGGGCTGAAATGTGGAACTCATATAGTTCTTTCGTAAAATATTTTGAGCGCTTTGAGTGCCTGTAATTGAGTGAAGTGGTCTGTAATGTAGGGATTCTGTAATGCGCGAGGTGGCAGGGCAGGGGTGGGGAGCCGCAAAACTTCACCTTAAACCTTTCACTCAGAGTTTTCTTCGAAAATATATGCGAGTTCCACAAAAATAATGTCTAACCTCTTTTTTCTCTCGATATTTAACGAGAAAAGGAGCCAATAGACCAAATGACAGTATGCCAAGAAGTAAATAAAATCGTTGAAGTAAACTTGCTTGTTCTGGATCAAGTTTATCAAACCAAATATTATACATTCCTGTTACACAACATGGTGCTGCAATAAATAATTTGTCTTGTGCATCGTTAGCGACCTTTAATGAAAAATCGTATGTTCTTTTTAATTTTATTCACAAACATAATTCAATTATCAAGTATACTTGAAGACAACTAACATATCCATAGAGTTCATTTTGTTGTAAAAGGATTTCACATGTTAGAGAAACATCTTCATCATCACATTTGTCTACACAGTTGATTGCATACTGTTCAAAATATTTTGCACTTTCTTGGTATCCATCCTTTAATTTTCCATAACTTGCAACCGAAAAATATTGTTTTAGAACTTTTGTTGCAATCAATGCTGGACATATTCGATGCTTCATAAAATATAAAAATACTTTGGGAACCGTTTACAAAGCACATCTAGGTAACAACCGTAGTGGATCAGATTACCTGCTCGTACGTGTTCATTCTATTTGATAATCTAGTCACTTATGTTACATAACAACTAGAAAAGTAAAATAGCAACTTTTAATTCGAATATACTTCTTCAAAATTCCATATGAGCTAAACCATTCATTAGCGACGTGACTTTGAAAAAATAAAATATGAGTATTTCTGCATAATGAATTTTCTTAGACCTGATTTTTATATGTTGCATGGAGAGTAAGTTACTCTAAATTCTTGAAAAAGAAATCAGCTCTATAGAGGTTTATTCAGAGAAGTTATCAGTACAAAGCTAACGATGGCGATATGACACAAATAAGGACATTGATTTTCATTTCATGTATTCTAGTTTTTAAAAACTCCCAATTCGTAAAGAATTTTAGGATACTAAATATGGGCATTTCATAGATGACTTCTGAAACTATCAAATCTGTGTGCAAAATGTTTTTTGAGCATGTTTAGATTTTTCAGAAAAACTCTACTTATTCGCCATTAGTCACCTGACACGGTACGATAACACAAACAAGAAGGCACTCTTGTAATCAATCGAGAAGTTCTAAAATGGTCTTTAACTGTTCTAAATCATTACTCAGAGTACCTAGATGATGATGAGACAAACGCTTTTTGTTTCTGGACTTTTTATAGTCTCAGGAAAGCCGGTTTTTCGGAACCCAGGTCGACGATTACGGACTTCGTATACGGCTGTAAACGACCGTATACGCTCCCCGCACGACCGTAAACGGTCGTATTATAGCGTTTTACATGATCCAGTATTACTGTCGTATATCGCCGTGTCGTATACGGACAAATACGATCGTATATGGAGGAATACGGTAGAAAATGGAAGCCGTTTACGGATTTTGTTTACGAGGACCATAAACGATCGCTTTACTCTCCGTTTCTCATCGTATTTCTCCGTATACGACACGGAGATATACGATCGTAATACTGGACCATGTATTTTGCCGTACTTCTCCGTATATGGTCGTTTACGACCGTGCTTGTTCGACCTGGGAAGGCATACTTTGGAGTTCAATCTTTGCTGAAAAATTCATCATGGATGCAGCTTGCGCCTTAGAGTTTATCGTGTATTTTCAGACTGTTTTCTCATCTGGTTGCAGATATATTCGCTAATTACTTTTTAATTAACTACTTAATTACTTTTAATGCATAGCTATGTGAAAAGTTAAAAATTTTCCCACAGCCCATCCTAAAAACAACTTATCCAAAAAATTCTTTCTTACAGAGAATAAAACTCAAGTGAAAGATCTGAATATTCCTGTTTTGCCCATGAAAATGAGCGTTTTATTTCTAAACAATGGTCAATTAAACTGATAGATGAATATGGAAAAATTCAGAGAATCTGATGAAGAAATTCATACATTCCTATAGTTTACGGTAATTACAAAAATATTGAAAAAATATGAAGCAATATTGTGGTTCGTGTAAACCATGTAGAATATGTTCGGAGAATCTCGATTACACGTAAAAGAAGGAAGTATGTTGTTATCTGTTTTCTCGATTCAGATCTAAATTTTCCTTCATTATCAAATTGGAATTTTATTCTTTTTTGAATCTAACTAAATACTGAATGCGCTCACGGTCTTAACATACCAATATGTTTTGTTTTACAAAAACAGGAGCGTGGTGTCACTGCAGTTTATTTTTGACTCAAAAACTGTTTTAACAACACATGCGTAGGATGGTATTAATTGTACTTAAAAAGAAAACTCAAAGCTACTGGCAATTTATGAATAAGAATCTTGCAGGGACGATGACGGCTCATACGGGAGTACAGTTAACATCTTCTATGTTATACGAAATGAATGAAAATTGTTGTTCTTATACCATTGTTTTCAATAATTATTAGTTAGGATAACATATATATACATAGAAGAAGTGAATATTTAAAAAAAAACATCTAATTCTAATTTTTCCGTTAGAATAGGAAGAAGATTTGTAACTATTGTACCTTTTTCAGCTTCTCTTTCTCAAGCATACTCGACCGTACTAATGTATCCGTTTTCAACTCTTCCGGTACAGTTACTGTTCCGCAAGACCAAATTATATATTGTACATCTTTAGATTTCAAGTGTTTCCTATAGACATCGAAAAGTATACGGTAGCTAATGGATATCAATCTTCCAAAATGCGGGTAGAAAAATAACATTAAAATTTTGAAAATATTAACTTCAATACAGATAACATTCAAAAGTCAGACAAAGGTCATTGCAATGTCAGACTATAGATATATCTGTTCAATAAATACACTTTTGAACTATTTCAATATCATCTACTGTAGAAGAATGTTCGTTATACTTGCATTGAAAACCAGGGAACAAAAAGAATACTTTTAGTAACTGCTTGCACGGTAAATAAGTGATCCGAACGATTCGTCCCAAATTAGCCTATTACACGATTCTCCTCTCAAACGTTTTTCGCAATCTGTCCATTCCATGATATCTATTTTATAATAATCGTATCGTCATATATCCAAGCAGACGAAATTTTTCAAAAACGGGTTTAAGCGCCTGAAAATGGACGGAAAATCTAGGAAAGTGGACGTGTTTGGATGGCAATTCGGCGTTCCCGATTGTGAGAGAATAACGCTCAATTTCCTACCTTCTTGTGCGTTGAATCGCGTTTTCAGCCAAAAAACACTTGTAAATGCATAAAAAAATAGAAATAGTGGTCGTCTTACTTATACTTAAGAACTCATTATGATCCCCTGATTGACAACGACTATGCAATAAACGACTACTATTTCTCTTTTTTCTATGCATTTACAAGCGTTTTTCGACTGAAAACGCGATGAAACGCACAAGAAGATAGGAAAATGAGCGTTATTCACTCACAGTCGGGAACGCCCAATTGCCATCCAAACACGTCCACTATTCTCGATTTTCCGTCCATTTTCGGGCGCTTGAACGCTATTTTGAAAATATTCGTCTGCTTGGGTATCGTATGACTTGACATTTTTACTGTTCGCTTCCTCTTGTGCATTACATAATTATTACGCTTCTTTATATCATACTAATCGTATGACCTTCTCTTTTAATTTTTCATTGCTCATATCAATTAAATAACTTTTAGCCGATTGGGGGTGCTGCCTCGCAGAACCATTCTACTGGCTCCATACTGCTCATACCATTATGGATGGATCATTGTATTCAAGAAAAATAATTCAGCAGTACCCTGGTTTCTTTTTTTCTTTGTATATAAGCCGATGTTTTTAGCAACATAAATTCGTACTCTATTGATCATATTCTCTTTGACTTCCTATGCTTCTGTTCAAATTATCTGGGTGCGCTGGAAATTGTTGTAATTATGATGGACTTCAATATACTAAAAAGAGGATAAATAAGGCATTACAGGAATGGCGATGCTGTGATCGGAAAAGTCTATGTACATTGTCTCTCTGCGCATCTGGTACAACTATTCTTGGAGTATCTAGTGTTCACACATGCACACCAGTTTCTGATGCAATAGCATCTGATAGTGAGCATAGAGCAATGACTTTCATAAAAAGAAAACTTAACTGCAAAAACTGCAATTAGCTATGAGAATGACTCGTGTCAATTTACTAGCGATATCAGATTTATAAAACGTTTGAATAGATTTCAAGTTGAAAGACCAAGATTTTGTTATCATACAAAGTTGTTCTGCTGTCGAGACACGGCTGTTCAAAAAGTGGCAATTGAAACGTTTTTAACTGTTGTTGATACTATACTGTAATTTTTTGGATAAAGCTCTATGATATAAAAGCATTACTGCTTCATTGCAAACTAATTAGAAACGGATTGCGAAGAGACGAGTTGAGAAAAACATATAAGAGGAGAATTGTCTAATTGACTAGTTTGGGACAGATCGAGAGTAAACCGATGAAAAAGTGTGTGACACGATCCTTTCAACGTCCATCTGTTCTAATTGAACGTCTTTTATGAATGTTCAGCTAGCCATATCAATATAATTCATCAATATAGCCCATAAAAATAAATCGCGCAGTATGTAATTGCGTGCTAATTCACGTGCATGATGATAGCTATTGGTATCGATGTGGTTTTCTTGCATCTGATTTGAAGAGTGTGGATTATTAGAGTGATTAGATGTTTCCATATTTATTCTTAATTCCATCATTTCATCATATTTACGTTTCTCTGCTTCTGTATCGGCACTTATTGTCAACCCCCATGTTTCACAATATTTACGTTTCTCTGCTTCTGTTTCAAAATATAGGTCATGCATGTAATCACCGATAAGATTTTTCAGTACTCTATTGAGCACTTCAATTGTATCAATTTTGTTGATATCTTTATTTGGATCTGGCACCACAAAGTTTTTCAAATGAGTATTATCATTCATCTAGGTCAAACAATCATTGATTATCACTGAGCAAAGACAATATTTCTAAAGAAGTTTCATACCGCTGCATACTCATCATACAGCTCCCTAATTAGTTTTGTATGTTGAGATTCTCTTGTCCATACTAAATTGGTGGGAACGAATATATCGACTAGATCTAAATCCAATTTGAGAAATTCATAGACAAATGTTGGTGAATTGCTTTTTAGAGCTTCCATAAAGAGATTCTCTTTGCCCTAAAAAGAAAACCGAGAATTATAATTTACCTAAAAAAGATGAACTAAAAACGATTACCCAAATATTATCTAATGAATTTCGAAAAATGAAGTCTTGTGCAACCTGAATACAATCCCATTTAATTGCTAACGCAAGTAATTTCGATAGTTCAATCATATCGGTTTTCTTATTGATATCAGTAATATGTTTTGATTCATCTTTTGTGGGTCTAATTTGTTTTTGAGTTTTTCTCAACTTTGTTACTTGTTGATGAGCTGAAAAGAAAATACTTTGTAAATAAAAGAAAGACTAAAGAAACTTTTAAGAAGAAACATTTATCCACATACATTGACAAATACTTTGAAAAATTGTTTCTGATAAATCAGTGTCTGACTTTAAATTAAATGCAGTTACTTGAATTCGAACAGATGGCTGTAGGCAATACATAACTTGATAAATTAATTTAGTCTTCTTTTGAGTTTCATCATCGTTTGACGGATTTCCCTTTTTTCTTTTCTTCGAGCGTGTATCGCTAAAGAAAGTATCTTCTACATCTTTCTCTAATTGTTCTATGTAATTTTGAAAGATCTCTAAAAGTCTGAAATAAAAATAAATTAAAAACAACATTGAGCTGTAGAAAGTGATTTATATCAATGTACTTTTTACGTTTAGAGTTAAGATGAATTTCATTGTGGTTGTCATTACTTTAACAATCAGAAAAAAAATTAAAATTAAAAAAAAAAGAGAGAACGAAATCCTCGTGACAACTCAACGTACCTGGTAATCGGTTCCAATAGTTTGTCGGGCTTTAATTTTTTTGATGGGAATTTCGGATCTACTGTTTCATGCTCTTCGGTAATTAATTCTTCGACTTCGTAGACAATATCTTGGTATGCGACATCATTGTCAAGTTGATTCGTCCAGACTAACCAACGAGTAAGAAAATCTGCAGCACGACCACTACCCTAGTCATGTCAATTTAATGATGAATAAAGAAGATATCTACTTCATTTTTCTTACATCAATTAGAACAACAGGAATATTTGAACGTAAATCATAATATGCATTTTGTATGGTATCTATACCACCTTCAACCACGATCGTAATCACAGGAACTAAACATTAATTAATACATTATCGATAATCTACTTCGTAAATAATTTCGTATTTCTCTTGTAGAAGTTTTCTCAAGTTGTTTTGTTTTTCTTGAAAGTAAGACCTTGCAAATATGTAATGCAAGCCACCCCCACTACTCTACTCAGTGCATGACTTTTGATGGCATATTTTCATTTACATATCAGAAAAACAAAAACTTTCATTTTAATTCTAATTGACTATCAGAGTTTTCAATCACATTTAAAAAAATGAAATTCTCTCTTTCTGATGTTGGCAAAGTGACATGATTTGATTTTTGTCCTTTTGTTTTGTTTTCTTCGTTGTGATGTACGCAATGACTCTGTTTTGCTCTGCTTTATTGAACAATTTATATTCATGTAATATTTTTCATTTGATTTTACAACAAGATTTTTGTCCTACAATCATTTATGCTTTCAAAAACATCATTATGTTTCGATACTCAATATCATAGCAGTCATTAAATGTTTGAAAAATTCAATTGATTGATCTATGTTAAATTTTAAACTTTATGATGCAATTTAACTATTATTTACATTTCTTGCACATTCTCACTAACATGTCTAGTAAGGAATTATTTAGACTAGAGTTGAATGTTTAAAAATGAACAAATTAAACCTTGTTAAGCATTTTTCAGAAGAAGACATACTGCAGTTTTTGATCTGCATAGTTATAATAGACAGATGAGAAGTCAGACAAATTTGATTGGAACATAAAACTATTGTATTTTTTTCTCTCACAAAGTATTAAACATGTTCCTGATGCTTTAATGATACTAGGATTTCTTATAGTTCGAATTTCACTGGTTTTTCTTTCATCCAATGCTGCTTTTTTCTATTTAAATGAGGAAAATTATTTTTATTTACATGTATTAAAAATATATTTGCTATATACACTAAAGAATATTCGTGCTGATTGTATTGATAAAAACATTGTTTCGATGTCAAAACTAAGAATTAACATGTTATTTCTTTCTTTATTTCCTTCAATTCATGTTCTTTATATAGACCTGACATGATTAATCTATCTCTTCAAATGATAACATTAGGAAGACTGATAGAAAGATACAATTAAACGACACATGTTCAGTAATAACTGAGTTAAAACTTTCATAATAAGTTAAAGTATTCATACCAACACATTCTATTACTCGAAGTTTCATTAGAATTAACATTCCTACATTATTTTTATATCATTATGGTGCTACTTATACTCATAAAACAATAGGGTGACAATAGGTGATTTGGCAACCTTCATTGTACTAAAAATAAAAGTTGTCTTACATAGAAAAAAGTGAAAGTCTATGTCATGTAAGGAAGAAATGCCAGAGGCGATAGCATTCAAATTTCATGACATTTTACGAAATTCGACGAAATCTAATGCAATGGTAGGAAACTAGAATTCCTCAACATAGGAATGTTTTTTCAAGACGTCTATGCTTATGTGGTCAAGTACAAATGAAAATTCTTACATCACAGTATAATGTTTAAAACTTATTGATGAGAACATTATGAATATCCTGTTTTCATATCTCGCTTTTTATCTATTTAGCTAAAACCTTATGCATCGGATCTTACTCATCGTATAACGATGAATAAAGTTTTTAATCAAAAGAATCGATACGGTTTTTGAAGGACAATAATTTTTCTGCTGGAATAGTATCTATTTTAATAACTTGTCTATTTTGAAAAAAGCAAGTATTTTTCTTTTCTCGTTTTTATATTGTAGATTCATTGATTATCATAGACAAAGAATAGTAATCAATGTTGAAAGATTAGTCAGAATACAATTGTCCACAGGTGCTGATGTTAATTTGAAAACGTATCGAATTTTATATCAATGCCTGTAACGAAGTTAAAACTACTGTGTTCCAAAGCATTAAGAAACTACAATTTCAGTTCGAAACAGAAAGAACGAGTTAATTTAATGTGATTTTGCCAAAGAATAGATTTGAGCTTTATTTCGAAATAAATTTAAAATATTCACAGTTTTTAAATTTGAATGCAAATAAGTCTTCGTCGAAGTGATTGTATATTTGTAGAATGAAAATTATTATCAGTGCATAGGAATCAGAAAGTCGATGTATGGAAAATATTGTATTGAACATGATCTTTTAAAATGAAAATCTTCAACCATTTCAATTTTACATAGAAAATGATTTGATTACTACTAACTAGATCTATACATTCAGTTGTGTAACTGATTTATCACAGATACTAGATCAGTATTGGTAGGTATTATGAGTTTTCTTTTCTCATAATGGTATGAATAAAACATCATGCTACTCCTAAACTTGATAATAACATAAATATGTATGGAAAATGGGATTATGACTTGTAGAAGAGTCGTCTATTCAAACATTTGTCATAAGAAAACATACCAAAAATATCTGCTTCATTATTTTTTCCTGCCATATGCTTAACAAATAGTGTTCGATAATCGTGACTATCAAGATTATGATAAGTACCGTCGTCTAACATCAGATAATGACTGTGATTCCTTTCCAGATCATATTCACCCTTCTCACGTGTCTTCGATAAATTATTAACAACAGTATGCATCATATCGGTAGTCATCTATAAAATACATCTTGTGACTATTTATCCATAATATTGTCTCAAATTGTGAAATTATACCTGTGTTTTTTCTGTAGCTTGCAATTTACCCAAGTTTTCAGCATTGCGAATACTACCCCATTTACAAATACCAATAGCAGTAATAGGTTCTTCGTTAAAATTTGATAATTTAAATTTCTTAATTGCTTGTCCAACAAGTTGAACAATACCAGTTTTATATCCACTTGTCAGTAGCCATGCATCTAGAGCAATAAGTGTAAACAATGATCACAGATAGTAGATGCCTTCATTTAATGACATACTAGATTTGTGAATTATGTCAATGATACCATTTATAAAATTTGTTTCAAGTTGATCATTCAATTTAAAATATTTAGCACCACCAATAATTGATGCAATACATTCAGGCTTTGGAATTTTCCAAGCATCAAGAAGAACCTTTTCAACTTTTTCATATGGTGTATCAAAAGCTAGTCGAATATACTAACCGATTGGAAAAAAATTCATAGAAAATAAATAAATAGACAAAGCAATTGTTTTACCCGAGCACCACCAGGCAGTTGACCATGATCAGTATTGATACATTGTTTAGTATTTTTTTCCATGGTCCAAACAGTATGGTCTTGTTTTTCATGTTTATGTGATCTTCCACATGCACAGGTTTTGTTTGTAGCCCCACTGCTAAGATAAAATGTTCTCAGATATTGAATTATGTACATAAAACATCTTACTGCTTTGGACCATGCGTATGACAAATTCGAGAACAAATATTTAATTGTTCAATAATATCTCCTGGAGATGATGGCTGAAGATTCTAAAAGACAATAAGTGAAGTTTACATACAATGTGTTGAACAATTAATTCTTTTTGTACTTGATGGAGATAAGCCGAATGAGGTCTCGACATTTCTTTATTAATACACAAGAAAACCAATAATATATTGCTTGATCAAATCAGAATATTATCGTAAAAGAATTCTTGTTTTTCTTTATTTTAATTCTTCTTTCTGTAAGCTTAATCATGGCATACATTGTACACAACCGTTGTTGCTAAGGAGGGATGAAGAAAGAAAAATGAATGGCGGAGAATAATGGCGTTTTATTTGTTTTTGCATTCCCGATACCGGCGAATTTATTCATGAGAAAATAATATGCAATGGGTTTTATTTGAGTGAGAAAAATTCAAAAATAAAAGGAAAAACTGATTCGTAACTCTTGTGAGAATATCCACTTCTGTCTCTATTGCTGTTCCAATTTAGATTACACTTCAAGAAAAAGAAATTGGCGATGAGTAATAAAGAGTACGCAGGACAAACATAAGAAGGATTTACTTTCTTGTTAACCTCTAGTTTAAAACAAATTTTCTTTCTTTTACTAGTAAATACGATGCAACAACACTTGACATTGTAAGCTATAAGTAGTAGACTGTACTAGTAATCACGGTTCGTTTTTGAATTTAGACAAGCAAAACTCTTTGGAAACAGTTCAATATAGATTTACATGGTGAAGCTCCAGAATTTCCGGATAATAAAATTTATGCAAGTATAAAAGTTGAACCTGATGAAGCTCGAAAACTCATTGAAAAATTCATAGTAAATATATCTTGTACAGGAAAAATATGTGTACAATAGAATCATTATAAAAGTTAGTACAATGAATAGAATGCCTTTTTTTCTCTTTTACATAGCTGATCGTTAATGATCGAACTCGAGGAGAATTCAATGGTACATATCGACATATATGTGCATCAGGGTTTGATATAATTAAAGAAGAAAATCGAATAAAGGTTCGAATTCAGGCTATTCCTTTTAATAAAAGATTGGTAGCCATCAAAAAACAATCTAACTCTTGTGTATGTTATATTCAATATGATTTGCAACGAGTCTTATATCTCTTATACGTAATTATATGTGTATTTCAGTTATTTTTTTTCACCGGTCAAATATTTACGTTAAGTCCAATTATAAATTTTGATTACGTTGAAGAAACTTCACAGGTTCATGTTATTGTTAAATGGTATCATATTGGCAATCGATATGCTCAAAAATATGTCGTCTGTTTAGACAGCAAAGAAATTCAATATGTAAGTTCACCGACTAAAGTCATGCTCACGTATCGTACAGTATTATGTGAAAAATAACTTTACTCGATTCGTTCTCGTATGCGTAGAAGAACCAATCGATTTTTTCACAGCGAATATTATTTGAGTTAGCTAAACGTCACTATCGTGAACATGCATATGCGATTCGTATGTTAACTGTTTTAGGATATGTACTTTAAAAATTCATTGTTCTATGAACTTCTTTAAATAGAAAAGAACAACAATAGATATGTAAAAACCAACTGCTCCCAAAATATTATTTTACATACTTTAAATTTTTCAAAAAACTTACCTATCATCGATCTATATTTATACAAGAATATTCAGCTGTTCAAATAAATGTATTGGTGTTACTATCAATCTCATTGAATTCATTCGTAGAAAATAAGGAGGCTGGATTAACCCTTTCAATTCCGTATGTCATCTCATAAATGACATACGGAACGAAAAAGAAAAATTTTGCGTTCTTTCGTCTTGTTAAACAGCGAGAATCATATGATATATTCAAAGGAAAATCACTTCGCATGGCTATGAAGAATGAATCTATGTGTCGAACACATTTTTTAGATAACTGAACGCAAGAAACACATATGTTTTAAATTGCAGGACGCAAGAGAGAGACATTGAGCTAGCTGTTTCCGTGTCTCTATAGAACGCAAGAAAATGTCGGGATAGAAAGGGTTAATTTTAGTCCTATTTACATAGCACGTATCATTGTAATTGTTTCATTCATGAATAATTCCATCGCAATCATCTCAATTCGTAACTGATATATTCCGAAGTTCTAAGTTTTTTTCAGTTGCATAGACGTTCACCATAAGTCATTCGACTTCAGGATATAGATTATCACCTAAGATTATCAATGATTAATCTATTAATGAATTAATGAACTATAATAATATAGTGAGACGAGAATAATTAGTCAACGCTCGCTCTTGGTTATGGGTTCATTAAGAACTAATGAGAGTTATCTCCATTCCATTGATCAGTCTGCAGATACCTTGCTGAGAACATTAAATTCTAATTATTTTCACTTCATTCATTCAAATTTATGTGAAATAGAAGATATTACTATCACATATTTCTATCCAATGATTTGATCATTCATAGTGTGAGAAATGTTTTTAAAAATTAAAATGAAAGTAAATTTATGATTATAAATAAACGTAGGCGACGGTAAAAATAACGGTGATGGAAAAAACTATATCGTAATACACATCTTAAACTAAGACAGAAAAATAGGTTCGCAAATTTTAATAATACTAATTATTGTATTTTTTATGATAATGAAAACCGAGAGAAAATTGCATAAGACATTAATCGTATTTTATTACCTTATAGGTAAATCAATTTTCAATAAGTAAACAAATGTCTATTTGTATACATCATTTGGAACCAGGTAGCAAGCATACTATTCAAATCGTAGCAAAAATTAAGAGTAAACCAACAGTTTTTCTAAATATTAAGTATGATAATTGTTGTACATTCTTAATTTCAAAGATGGAAAGGAAACACATCGATCAGATCTTATGAATTTTATTATTCCAATAAAAAAGGATCCATATATGGGTGCTAGTATAAATATAGCTGATGAAATGGTGCCGCCACGTTTACTAAGTATGTATTGATCTATACCGTTCCTAAAATCATAAGAATGCTATTTTTCAGGTATTATTGTTGAGAACGATGACGAGACGGAAAAAGAACAGCCAGAACACGAAGATATCCGATTTCGAACACGTGTATTGGAGCTCCTTTTGAAACTTGAATTTGATATAGAAACAAGAAGGAAGCATTAGAACAATACGAGCAGAGTTTTTTTGTCTTGTGTTTTTAATTCCATCACATAAATATTTAGTCGTAACACTCTCGCATTTTCACACCGATCTCCATTGTTGGTTCAATGCAATAGAATTCAATGATCATATGACACTATAATTGAATAGTTTCAACAATATGTAAGTTACCTTCGAATTTATGGTGATGAAGAAAATTGTTTGAAAAATAATATCACGATGGAGGTAACTTCTTTTGTTGTACTCTAATTGATCGTGATGTAAATGATAGATTTAATGATGAAACTGTAGTCAGGTAGCATTGTGACAGAAGAGATGTTCTATGGACTATCATATGATTTCTAAAAATTCAGTCCTAGGTTATTTTAATTATCCCGTAATAAAAGAGATGAAACTTTCAAAAAGATAAATATAGAAAACAAGCCTATACTAGTTCGAAGCTAACAAATTGTAAACCTATCAGAAATACTTGACGATTATTTGACTGTCTTGAAGATAAATGCCTGACGTTAATTGAATATTAAACTATAATATAGCAGAATGATTTATGTAGAATTCAATGAGTTAATAAATTTTTCAGTAGTGAAATAATATGATTCATTTCAATATCTTTTCGATGATACGATGTAAACAGATCTTTAATAATGAATGTTTGCTTTCTTTCTATTCATAGTTGTCTCTCACTGTTTTGAACATGAATAGTGATCGAATTAATCTATCTATGATCAAAGAAAGATTTACTTCTAGGGAAAATATTACATTATCTATTCACAATCGTGAAGTAAAAGAAATAAGTATTTTCATAATTGACTAAGCAACAACGAGAAATTTCTCATGGTTGATTGTACATGATTATTATTTATATGTTTTCACTAATTTAACTATTGCAGCTTCGAACTCATTTGTTTCTATGTACTTCATGATAATTCACTGGCTGTTAATAACTCATGTAAAAAATTTTGACGAAAATTCGATTAAAATCGTACGATTCTAATTCAATTTTGAACAAGAGTATTCTCATTGATCCTCTATTGAGATTCTTTAAATTTTGATTTTGTATGGATTCAAAAATGTGTGCATACAAGAAAAATCATTTTCATTTCAAAAATTCGTTCTATATAGACGTTTAGACTTGTTCTATAATTCTTCGTATCATACATATACACGTATGTGTTCGTGTTGTATCATGAATCAAAATGAGATTCTGATGATGGTCGGATTTGAGATCATTGTCACCTTTCTATTCTTCTGTCTCTAAACTAGAGTTACTCTGAAAGAGATATCCCTTGTTGGCTTCTCTCTTGAAAACGGCATTGATCATTCGAAGTGTCAACTGAGTATATACATATATGGAAAAATCATGGTGAACTAGCATTAAATTCTATAACATTTTACAAAAGCTTTTCGTTCAACTATTCTTAAGCTTAATTCAGAAACAGGAGATTGTCCTCCTATTCATCATTCAATTGTGAATGTTGAGCAATTTATACATGGCATATCTGCTACAAAACTTCGAATTTTCACCATGGAAGAGTTGGTATAATTTTTATTGAAATTCAGCTGAATTTGTTACAGACTAAACAGTCTACCAGACATCTGATACTGATATTCAAAAGTATCTGAACGCTAGTTAAGCATGTATAGGTTGAGGAATTATTATTTTTACGCACCAAATTACTGTGTAGTATGAATTTTCAATAACTCTAATTGAAGGGAAATCTCCATGCAATACAAAGCAATTTTCTTGAAGTAACACGAGAAATTAAATGTACGTATCACTACAGTAGGTCGATACATATTGTGAAATCTCAAACATCGTTGTAGTAACACAACAAAATGACTGAGTATTTGGAGAAAGTCAATTAATTCCATGTAGAAAGAAGAAATATTTAATTTATAATAGCGATAAACGTTTGAAAAAATGAATAGCCACCATCTCTAAAGTCCGTAGAAACAATATTTTAAATAATCATCATGATTCGTCATCTCTACTGATTCCAATCCTTCAAATCATAGCGAACATTGATCTATGAATAGATTTCGATGAATGTAACAATCATTATTTAAATTAGTCAAATATATTCCATGCATCGCTGATTGTCAACATATGTCGGTACAACTTGTTTCAAACTTATTAGTGAATATGAAGTTTTTTCTATTTTCCTTCGGGTTCTACATATTCATTTTTGTCTGCATTGTATAGGAAAAAATTCCTTATCACTATCAACAGAATAAATAAACTATCTTCTCAAAGATTGGCATAGTTTCTTCTCAGTAGTAGTTCACATTGAATCTATAAACAAAGACAACATCGAAAATACTGTTGGGGCTAATTCCATGGTTTGGTGAAAGATGGTTTTCGAAATGATCATGAAATATTTTCAGGGAAGAATTTTACGTGTAAATAATTAACTCTCGCTCAATTTGTTGTTGTCAAAGGTTGTTTGTATTTAGTGTATATATAATGTTTTGTAAAGAAATATTCTTTCTCAGTGATCAATTACAACCAATGCCAAAGTTATCTTAGTTAAGCCAAGTTATTTTCTTCATCCATGAAAATAGTAGCTAGCAGAGATGAAATCTGTGAAATTGATCTTTGAGAAATTTTCCTATTTGTGAAAACTATTGAAGTATAAAAGTATTGGATGAGCGTGTAAATTTTCACAAGCGTCTCTCTGAAAATTGCAGTGACATAACTCAGAGGAAGTGCCGAAAAGGTTTTTTCACTTTTTTCTGGTTATAAATATATTTTCTCTTCATATAAGTTAAAAATTCGGAGAAAAAGAATTCTTTTCTAGTTGTAGAGTATGTGGGCCGTGCTTTTTCAAATCAAACAAGAATCGATATTAATAATTATGAACATTGTCTAAAAAATTCATGTTTTACGAATGTACACTTCAGCATTGCTACTTGACTTATGCATCCGTATAATTTGACAATGTCTTGCGACTTGAATATTTCTAGACGAAAAGCAATTACTAAAGTGAGAAGCATAATCCAATTTAATCATAGTTTTCAACAAAAGAATTCTTAAAATAATTTTAAGGTAAATTTGTTTGCATAGAACTTCACAAGCATGAACGTAAAGACATGTATTGGGAAAGAAAAACAGTAAACATCAAAACGAAAACAAGTTTGACCTCGAGAAAGTAAAAATAACAGTATAATTTTTCCTTTCGTACATAAACAATTCTTGAAGAACGTAATAATTTGAATTGAGAGAACAATGTAGATGTTTCATGAAACCTGTCATGTTATTCAATTTTATTTGTTTGTCGTCAAGATGTAACTGTTTTGAATAATAAAATCTCTGAAATTATCTATGCCGAACTTGAATTCACCTTGCAAAGTGTATCAAAACATTTGATTCGTAATATTCTCTTACGTACGATTGGAAAAAATTCACGTGAAAAAAATGATGTTTTGTTTAAAGCTTTTTAAAGAGTTTTCCTGTTATCTAGAATCATAGCGGATGTTTTATTACAGATGAATTTTATCTTTTAACAGAGCGTAATGAATACTTATACAAAGCTGATCGAATCTAAACGTGTTTGAGTTATGATGGAAGCTGGAAGTGTTACAATATTTTTCATAGTATTAATTGAAATCATATTGGCTGTTTCGTGTCTAATGATCTGAAATCTATTTCAAATATCAAACACTGTCGAAAATTCTATGTTCTTGATAATAATGCATTTAACAATTCACTGCATAACGAGACATCATCATACGAAACTGTGCGTGTTATATGCAATTGTTGTGTATTGAAGATTTTCTATTATATGTTGGGGGAAGCATTTTTCAAAGAGTCCAATTCTGAAGCTCATGAAGTTTTATAAAATAGCATCCTGAGATAAGAGTAAATATTCAACAAGTAACTTCTACAGGCATGCTGTGCTAGTTTTAAGTAGTATTCGCCGTTTTGATTTGAAATGAGATGAATCATCTCTACTATTATTAATACTTCTTGATTTTTTTTTTCATCAGTAGAGTATTTACTTGTTAACTCTTCAACAATTATTGGACCCCTCGTTCATGCATGTTTCAGTTGTTATATTATCAAGTACTTCATGATTATCGAAAAGTGTTTTGTGTTTGTTATTTTCACTGGTACTATGAATTGCGGTGCACACTATTAAGAATTCATCACACAGTTGTTTTGTAAAAGTTCATCATTGTTTGATATTATTTCATTGACAGTTAACAGTCCAGAAGTTTTTAGTTATACTAGAACATAGCATCACCTGTTGTGCACCCTACACGTAAGTATGTCATACTCGAAGTTATATCCGGAAGTTCATTTCCTATTAAATTTATTCAAATAGTACAATTATGTTTACTCAAAAATCATATTGTGCCTCGAAACACAACTGACTACGCTTTTTATTTAGATACATTGATGATGAATAGAATTTATTCGATGTTGTTGGATATATCTAAAAGCTGTGTGTACTATTCTTAGCTAATATTCATTAAGAAATCTTTTGATAGCATTGTCATGATTAACAATGATTATTTTGCTTATTTGTCTTTTATTAACTTGTCTCAATCCCTTGTGCTTGCCTCTAAATATATAACTTTATTGCTCAATTCTAAATTAGTTTAAATAACTTCAACATTGAGTAGATTGTCATTATCATCGTTTAGTAAATCAAAAAAGCAAGTGTAGAAATTGGAACATTATAACTTCACTACTTTACTTGTATTGAATATCAAATTTGCTTTAGTAAAAGAAGCGATCGATTTTGATTAATTCCAATTTATAAACATCTCGTATTATCATAGATTAGTTTTAATTAGTTTTTTTTTCTTGTTAACTGACTTTTCTCTCACATACAAAAAATCTTTTCGTCTTAACATCACCCAAAGCCTCTATCATTGATTAACACATTACCGATGACAAGAGTTGAAATTAACATGTGGGCTTTTAAAAAAGAAATCTTCATTTTCATAATCGGCATCATGGACTCCCTTGTTAGGTCCATCTGAATGTTATGAGCTGTTTCAACTGAGGCACATGGTATTTAGTGAGATATAACAATGAAATGATTGAGAGAGGTTTTAACAGAAAAAGAATTTGTTTAGAGTAATAGTTAATTAATAAAGTGGAATATTTTGTTTAGAAAAGAAATAAATTATACTATATATTTACTTTGTAATTATAGTATGGGTCAATCATAGACGATAGTACATGCAAATTCTTTTTCAAGGCATAATCTATTGCCTAATTACTATAACCAATCGTCTATAATTGATAAACATCCGTTATTAAATTTATTCACTAATTTATGCGGGTATCTATTAAAGAATCGAAAGAAAAAAAAATGAAAAACTTCTATTTAAAAAATTTAATATGATTCTATTTTATCTATTTTGGCCTAAAGCAATTCTGACATCTTTTTTAACGAGAATCTTTATCATAATGAGTTCGTTTTTGTCACACGATTTACTTTAAAATTCATTAGCACATTGGAAATTTTAACGAGGGCTTCTCTAAATCATGATGTCTAGACAGAGTCCATGGCTGCAGTTTTGTAGAATTATCATGATGTCTTCAATTCTAGAACATTCGTATTAATTTCATCATTTTTCAATAAAATATTTACAATATTTTTATTTTTAATAATAAAAGTAATATTCTACTAGACGTGATTCTAGGCGATTATTAGAGAGATAGTTCGCCCACGACAATTTAATTAATGATACTATTTTTTATCTTAGACGCTTGAAAAATCAACACAACAGTTAAAACTTATCTTCATCCACATCCTCATATTTAGCATGCGACATGAACTTTTCCTGCGGTTATTTTTTCTAATATTTTATTTTATTACAGTAGTCACGGTAAGAATGTTGGCTTTTTCATGTTTGAATGTGCTTGGTTGCAAATTTATTGAGAAACATCGGATGCAAACTCGATGTCGATGCTCATTAAAAGAATATTACAAAAATTAACATGATAGTCATGAAAAGAAACACTGCATGACATTTCTCTTCATATGAAAGTACATACATTCTTTTTACTTTCTTTACACTCTAATCTAGCGCCTTCTTCAAATTGGTTTCCATTGAACCCGATCTATGTTTCGTAAGAAAGTGTATTCAAATAGTAATTTGTCAAAGTTTAATGTATTGGCTGAGATTATATGATGTCACTATAAACTTTTGCTACATTTTGGAAAAAGTTCCTAGGTTGTTTTGAAAATTACCACTAGCAGAAACGAGTATTAATTAAAATGAGAATGAATACAAGTTAATATAAAAGTCAATCAGGATTTTTTTCAACACGAGAAAATTTCATGATATTATTTGACTACATTCGACCAGGATAATCCAATTTTCAAAAAAATATAATAATGACAAATAAAAGAAATGCACTTCAATCAAAATTATGCAAATATTATATTACATTTTTTGGAATGTATTTAAGAATTTCAACTAGATCTACTGGTATGTTTGTAAATGCATGTTAAGACAGTTCTACCTAATGATGACTAGTAATGAATCAAAAGCTTTCCTATTTTTTCAGTCTAACTAAGTCACCGAACGCTGCCGGTACGTGTTCAACAAATGCTGTCAGTTAAAATCATATATAATACTAAATGATCACGTTGTAGTCAATGTCTGGTAAAGAAATCTCTAGAATACTGCTTCAAGAGGTATCATTAAAATACTAAGCATTTCCTTCTTAAAACCATTAGTAAGTTACAATTTTACTGGAATATGAAAACGCGTATTATCAATGATGTATCTAAACTATATGAAATATGAAAAATGATACACATTATTCAATTGAATTTTATTTTATTCTCTTGTACGAGAATCTTCTTGAAATTTTGTGAAATTCATACGTACTCGAATGTGTATTTGTTTTGAGTCAATGTTCAATAGAATCAACTAATATATATGCAACTGGATTCGAGAAATCTCCATCTACAACATTCGTAAGTCTTATACTTTGGTTGAAATCTTATCATTATCAATGAATTATATAATCATATTTGTCTATTTGTTGTTATTTTCAAAAACTGATCTGTAACTTATCATAGATTTCTTTTTTGTTTTATTCACTAAAATAGTTTCTAGAATGTAAAAAGAATTATCATCGTATTAGCATCAATTTTTTTTAACTTGTATTTGATGATTGTAAATCGTCAATTCTTTTCTATTCAAAATATTGAGATATATTGATATCAAATATGATTCCAAAGAATCAAGTTTTGTTTGCTTGTGTTCCAGAAAAATTTATTAATGATGTATAGGCCAGTGAAATCAACTTCGAAATCTGTACAAGTTTTTTACACTAAATACTTGATTTACTCATTCTAATTTTTTTTAGGTTTCATTATCAGTTTTAAATAGTTTGATGACGAAGTAAGGAAGACTTGTTCTTACCTTTAAATTTATGGTGTAATCCTATTTATTTAATACTGACTAAACTATTCAAATCACGAATCACTAAGCTAAAAATTAGTAAGGGATCTTGGATATTTTATTGCGTAGATAGTAAAACAACATGTGTTACTCACATCATTGTGAAGTAATTGTACGTAATAATGAACTGAAAACTGATACAGACAAAATAATAAATGCAAATGAATATGACTGATACAATGACTGTATGACAAGAGTTCACGCTATACTATTGCGATCTTGCTCTCAGTATATTCGGTGTTTTTGGTTCATTTTGATATATATATATATATTGGCAGTGCATGTGGTTGTTGTTAAATAAAAGTACAACAAAGAAGCTTCAGGGGAAAAAGAAAAAGAAAAAAAGTAGATAGTGAGTAACTTAATCAAAAAACTTAATGAAATATCAACATTAAGAAAAGAACCGAATAATTTTCTGTTGCAAAACAGTATGTCCTCTTACCACACTTGAATGTTAACAGTAACGTTAAGTCTATTAAAGTTGCACATGATGCCGTCAAACCCTTCCACATGAAAGTGTTTTCGGCAGACAACATTATCTTCATGGCTGCACCAGAATGTATGAATTGAAATCATCAAAGGATCAAAGAAAAACAACACACTCAATTCTATTCATAGAAAGAACGATATTCGATCAAAGATAATAAGAAAATAAATAAATCTTTTATTAAATAGAGAAAAAAATGTATATATATATATATGTTCGTATAGTTAGCTATGTTTATTAATTCGACATCTATTCGATATGAATCGCATACGAGGGAAGTTCTATAAATTTTTCCAAGACTTCTTATAGTTTTCGAGATTATTAGTGCATATCAATAAGATCAAGAAGACCCTTACGTGCGTTCATGCATATAACCCTTTATTATTGAGCTATCTTTAGCATTCCAATCACCATCGTCGCAGTGTATTGAAATAGAAGATCGAAAGATTATTCTCAAATTAAAATCCTAGAAAAATATTTTTGAAGGTTGCCGTCAGATAAAGGTCGAGGCGTTAATGTCACAAGAAAAAATGTGTAGAATTTCACCTGCATTTGACTAAATTTTAAAGAGAGATATCTTGACATGTTTTTTCCAGACTTGATAAAGAAAACGCCTAGAAAATCAAGGAATTTGGTAGGGGAAAAATTTTTATAAAAAATGTTTTTGGAAATTAAAAAACTGTGCTGTTTTTTCTGATAATCATGTTGGATCACGGATTTATTTATCGATGCGTATAGACAATTGGTTTTTATAAAACTCATTCGATACCAATGAGATATAGATGGATGAACACAGACAAATTTCTTCAAGAAAACTTTCGATATTATATATCTAACTCTTCTTTCAATTGGTTTTTATACGATGAAGTTTTATGTTGCATTCTTACTACTAGTTCTTGTTTATAGCATTGAAGAGTTTTCTGTTTCTTCTACCCATTCGCTATTAGTTATGATTAGTGTTAAGCTACTTTTCCTGATGTTTGCTAAAGCAGTCTTATGTCATCCTGAATCTATCTTATCATACATCAAAAGTAAAGTTAGACATAAGACTATTCATTACTGAACAATTTAAAGACTTAAAAGTCAGAGTCTTGGTAGAGATTTATAAGACTCTAAGTTGTTCTGTATCTATTCACAGTGCACTTATTAACGTTGCATTAAAAAGATAAAATAAAAAACTGAAAAAACTCTGCCGTTTTACTTTCATGACATCAAGAATATCTACATGAAGAAACATTTATTGATATCAATATTTTTCGTAAACTCTCTGAAATCGGCAGAATAACGAAATAAAAATTCTGAATCCTTTTTGCTAATGCTCTTGTATATTAACCTTGTGCGAACCACGTTGAAGGTAGTATTCAACCTATTGATCTTACGTTTTATGATTGTAGTAGGAATAACAATCTTAATCTTGTATGCAGATAAATCATTAAAAACTAGTTGTAACTATTTGCAGTATAAAGTTTTCGTTTCTTTTTCTCTTTTCATCAGAGTCATCCTTTGATTTGACCTTGAAAAAAAACAACGATTGGATTTACTACTTATATAGTAGGGATTAAAGAGAAACAAGTAAAACATTTTCTACTAAATTTTCGGTTTAAAAAAGTTAATTTTTAGAATCACTCGTTTCGTCTTCGAAAATATGATTTCGTCGTGTTTCTGTCGGTGAGGAATATCACTCTTATTATTATCTCTACTGAAAAGAGAAAATTCGACTATCCTATCAATATTTGTTAATCAAGAGCCTATTGCATAAAGTTCCTGAGCGTTGATTGAAAGCAAAACAAAATTGAAAAAGAGAACAACAATTATTGATTTATTACTAATCTTTGATAAGGTCGAGATTAGTATCGGTTTCTTTTTGTAGCATGTTCGTTTGCAATATTAGTTAAAGCACTGATAATATCGACAACAACACTAGGAGAAAAAAGACATCATGTATTCACAGGGACCATATGTTGTTTCGGAACGACAACCACCATCTTTTAGACAAGTTCATCGAACGAATATCAGACGCAAATCTTCAGTTCGTTATCTTCTATTCTGTGTCTGTGGTTTCTGTGTTGTTTGTATTGTTAGTGTGTTGATCGGAGTATCTGTCTTTCTTGTTTTCCGTTATCGAAGATCTATTATATCTGTTTTGTCCTATCCAGATTTTACTTGTGGTCAATATTCATGTGGCTGTCCGAATAATAATTATGACAAATCTCTCATGTCAAAAATAGTTGGCGGCCACGATGTACTACCATTCACGTATCCATGGCTTGTCGCCATAACTTATCAATATACAACCGATCCATTCTGTTCAGGATTCATTATCTCTGTCAATACAATTCTTACTGCTGCTCATTGTTTGTTTGGTCGAAATCCTAATCAATTACAAATACTTGCGAGAGTTCATGATCTTCGTCAATTCAATGGTGATCGATATGATATTGACAAATGGTTCATTCATCCTGAATATAAATTTAACGGTAGTATGCATCTCAACGATATAGCTATTATCAAAATAAAAAAAACATTTGCTTATGATCTTCGACCTTGTTGTCTTCCAACACAACAATCATCTGTTTATCCTTCGGCGAAAACGGTAGCTATTGCTAGTGGTTGGGGAAAATTAGTTGCAACACCAAATAGTCGAAATTCTCCTATTCTTCAACATGTTGTCATGCCGATTGTTGATGAACGAAATATTAAATGTCGTCAATCTCTTGTTGATATTGATCGACAATTATGTGCTGGCTATGACAGTCTATCAGTGGATACATGCTCAGGTGATAGTGGTAGTCCATTACTCACTGTTGAATACAGTGGTAAAAAACAAGGGCATTTTGTGGCATCTGGCATCGTCAGCTATGGCAATAGACAATGTGATGCATCAATATCTTCTGGTGTTTATACACGTGTAGGTTTTTATCTACGATGGATTCAGAGCATTCTATCGAATGTATGATCAAATAAATGGATTTATTGTAGTGAAATAAAAATTCTCTTGCATACGAAATAAATTCTGTTTTTTTCTCTTTGTTTTGCAACAGAGTATTGATTACATTAAAAATAAGAAAGAAAAAAGTAAGATATCATACAACAGTTCATAAGCCGATTATTCCATTTTCTTTTTCGTCGTCGTTTCTTTGCTGTTAAAAAGAACTGCAGCTTCATTCACATAGGTGTTACACCTGACAACGAGTAAACACACAGAGCAGTTATAAATAAAACAAGAGGTTGTTACGACACTTTTGAATGATAAATAAACAATAAGATAATAAAACTCGAGCGAAGCTGCCACAGGAGCACATAGTTGTAAGAATCGAAAAATTCGAAATAATCCTATTTATTGATTTTGAATATACTTACATTTATATGAAAATGTAAAACTTCGTTCTAAAATATGCTAGGAAGTAAAAATTTAGAGGTCGTTTATGAAAAAAAATTAGATGAATAAGTATTTTTAAGAAGATAAAATCATTGATGTTGACATGTATTTTGTATCCTACGAAACAACTCTGAGAAATGCCATGGTGCATAAAATATACATGACATTAATTCACCTTAGTTGATTCCTATTGACATATAAATATAAGGCATGGAAACAATAACATAATATCGTTTCTTCAATAAATGACATGAGATTCTTTACATAGAAAATCATTTTAAGTTGAAATGGTTTTTTGAACCTAATGAATATAATTCATTGATAACAAACATATAATTAAAGTAATGTCATGAATTTTTCTTCCCTGAACTGTGTTGAACACTTCATTCTTTAGAATTTTAATGCTTCAAAAATCTTTTATAGTAGTATTCAAGACTATCTTCTGTCTTTAGGTACTAATCATGAACAAGTTTGTGTTAATGAATATTTTTCAAGTATATTGTAGCTGCTATTGAACATAAATTCTCATTCGTCGTTCAAAATCAAAATTCAATTAAATATAATATGAAAATTACAAGATATACAATATCTTTTCACACTATTCAAATTCTCGTTTTGAATATCTCGGATGTATTTTTATATGACAATTAATTTCGTAATTTCTATTTCAATAAGAATTAAAGTTTCGATAAACAAGATGATTATTTTCTAATGAGTACAAAAAAACATTTATTAAAAAGCATTATATTACTTCAGTCTTCTGTTATATTTCTTCTTAACGTGATACAATGATGCTAATGTAGCTTCTGCTAAAATCCTCTTATCTTAGAAGTGTTGTGTGCACTTTTTACAGGTCAAGAGCGTACGTACATTCTCTAGAAAAATACGTTCTTTCTTCATAAATTTAATTGAATCATTTCTGCTGTCTGTGCATTCCTCGTCAAACTAAATTAAAAACCAATTTGGTCAAAATAAGAAAAGCAAAAATAAATGGCTTCGAAATTTTTAATCGTAATCTATTTTAAAAAAAGAAAGGTTCTAAAAATGCTTCGTATAATTTTCTGCATAATTGTGACCTTCATTTTTATTAAATCCTGTTATATCTAATGATTATCTTTCATTACCATTCACTTTTCCTTTATGTTAGCTGAAAATGTAATCAATATTTTAAAAAATAAAACTGTTCAATGTTATTTTTTTAATAGAAAAAAAAAATAAATACGCTCATAATTTTGCTTTATCTATCAAGTATAGCAATCAATAGGATACTGTGCACATTAAACAATAGACAATATATAAAAAAAAGAAAGAAAGGAGAGATTATAAAAAAATTTAAAGGTTTAAATACGTATAAGGAAGAAAACAAAAATCTGACATTTCATGTCAATTCATTTCTAGTTGTTCAATCGTTTTTTTTTCTTTATGTAAATTAAAGTCCATTACTTTCAGCAGCATATTCTTTGGCTTTGCTCTCATATTTTACACGTAAAGCAGTTTTGATTTCTTCCATGTTACGTATTGTTTTTGATTGGCCCACACTCAATATCCATGGATGAAGAAGAATTTCATCAGCACCCATTCGTTTATGTCTATCGACAACAAGTAAATGATCAATTAAACTTTTCGCATCTATAAAAATAAGTACGAATTCATTTTTATTTTACAGTTTATTCGTTAGCATGAATTAGAAAGTAGTGGCATCTTACTTGCTGATATCGCACTCCAATATTCAGGATCATACACAAATTTTCCACGTTGAATTAATTGAAATAATGCTTCTTGATTACGATCTGCTGTTTTGAATGGTGGATAACCACAGAGAAGAATATATAGAATGATTCCTGTTGCCCAACAGTCAACTTCGAAACTATAACCTAGTATATGTAAAAAAATACAATAAAAAGGATGTGTTAATTTTTGTTGTAGTTAAAGTAATATTTTACCAGTTTCAGCAAGTATTTCTGGTGCGACGTAGCTAGAAACGAAAATTATTTGAACAGTAAAACATTCGCTAGCTGTGTTTATATAGATAAAGACTTACGTTGGTGTTCCACAAACTGTTTTTATAGGTGCAGATACTTGCATAGCTAAACCGAAATCCGTTAATTTAATTGTAATACGGCCATCTTTTCTTTGCATAACTAATAAGTTTTCCGGTTTCAAGTCTCTATGCACAATTTTTTTCGCATGTAAATATAAAAGTGCTTCAGCAACATCTTTTATCATTAATGATGATGTGGGTTCGTCGAAACGACGGTGTTTTGTTATATAATCAAATAAATCTCCACCTTTGATCAATTCCATGACAAGATAGATTTCATCAGGCGTTTCATAATCTTCGAATAAGCGAATTAGATTTGGATGATTACACATATACATTATATTTATTTCATGATCCAGCATATATTCTTTTCCCTATTCGAAAAGGAAACAGGAAGCGAGAAATTATATTTAACTTTCAAAAAAAAATATATTCTTTCTACTTTCATCTTTGATTTATCAATTATCTTAATTGCATATTCGCGGTCGGTACCACGTAATTTAGAACGATGCACAACAGCGAAATTGCCATCACCCATTTTTTTGCCAAGTTCATATTTATCAGTAACAACAGCAGAAGAATTATGCTGACAAAAACAAAAACAAAAATAAAATAAAATATTTATATCGATTCATCTTACTAAAGTAGCTGAACGTTTTTTAATGATAAATTTTTTTGCTGCCAATTTTGATAAAGATGATGCACCCGCTGCTCCAACTGTTCCTGTTTCATTATTAAGCGGATCATTTTCATCATGATTCGTTCCAATACTTGTGCGAGGCAATGGTGTTATTGATAATGGTTTATTTAGTCCTCTGGCTGTTGTACCGCTAGTTAAGGGAAAATTTGGAGAAAATGTGCCAGTACCTGTCGTTGGAGTCTTTGATTTAATGGTACGCAATTCTTCATTGTTCGTGTCAAGTACTAATGGTTCAAATTTTGGTACTGCTTGAATAGGTGCTGGCTGTTGATGATCTTTTCGGATTAACAATTTCTTTCGACGTTCCTCCTCGTCTCGCATGCGTTGTCGTTCACGTTCACGTTGTTGTTCAACAGAAAGAGTCGTTGGTTTAATTGTTGGTTCTTTAATTTTATATTTATATAAATTAAATAAGAATTCATAATGTCTCCATATTCATAGAAGAATCTTACTTTTCAATTTTCGGCTAATTAGATCATTTGGTGTTGGCGCATCTTCAGAAGCTACTTCATATTGTTTACTGGAATTGTTATTATTATTATTATTCACAGGTCGGGAAGGTGTTTTACGTGATGTTGTTAATACACTGTCTCTGCCAGATAAACCATCTTCATCATCTAAGAACCCGCTATCCCGTATATTCATCATTTTCTTTAAATCACCATTAATTCCTCCTGTTTGTGTATTTGGTGTATCACGATCATTTGTTGTTTGTAGACTTTGTTTCAATTGATTACGAGCCATAACTGTACTGCGTGATGTTGAATGTTGCATATCATTAAGCATTTCAATATTTATCTCTTGCAAGTCAGTTGGAGACAAGTCGCTTACACCTGTTGCTGCGACAAACACATCATCTAGATAATAATTATCAGAGTGAATTATGTGTTGATAAACAAATTTTTCTATTTACCTTCACGAAAAAAATCATTAATACCATTCACTTGTTTTCCTTTCAGATTGAATAAACGTTTGATCTATAGAGTTAGACAAAATATTCATATGAAAATACAGTGAGAAGAAGTACGTTCGTCATCAGAGTATTAGCAATGCATGAGAAGATTGAGACAGGAAATTTCTCATCCTGTTTGTCGTAGTTCACGAGTTACTTTCTCTCAACATGGCTTTGGCATTAAAGAAAAAGAAAATGAGAAACAGATTTTCATAGAAAAAAAAAGGAAGAAACGAGATTTTCTTGATGTCTAAACTACTAGAAAATTAGATAGTTGTTTTTTCTTCGTTCTGTCTCCCTTCCTACATACCTTGTCTGTTCGATTCTTCTGATAACCAAATGATTCGGAAATATCGGACAAAAGTTGATCAAATGTTTGACCTGTACGTCGATTTAGTAATATTGTGATTGTTTTATGTGGTTTCTCATTTCCTTGTTTAACAATTGTTATTTGACGTGGCTTATTATTTATGTATTCAAAACCATATTTATTTGGTTTTGTAATTGATTTTTTCTGCTGTTGATTTGTATTGTTCGTGGCTGCTGCTGTTGCAGTAAGTGATTGTAGGAAAATAGTATTAGCTTGAAAGCGATTTGTTGACGAAACATTTGAATTTACATTTGAACCATTCACTGTACTGAGTTTTGAAATGGGTATGGTTGGCAGATGACGTACATGAAGGCGATGAGGAGGATGCAATTCATGTAATGGTTGACGAACTAGAAAAATGATGAGAAAAAGAAAAAATTCCAATTTCAAAATCTAGTATGAAAATTTAATATTAAAATTATCTGACAGGTACTTGAAATCTAAGCTTTTAAAGACACTTTTTTTTTCTTCTAGTATGACAGTTTTTTTTCTAAGTTGAACAAGTGTTGTTTTATGGTCGACTTATAAAAACTAGAGTTAGGCGTTAAAGTAAACAGGAGCGCTGATACACTTGTCTTGTCAAAAAGTTTTATTTTGCATATTTCAACTGATTTTCTCTTCCTAGCCATTTAACATACCTGACCATAAAGCCGATTGATATATGTTGAAATTAAATAATTTAGGAGTTAAGAACATGCTAATTTTATAATTCTATGAAATGATGGCGGTAGTCAAATTCTAATGTAATGTTTTCTTTTTAGGTTTTACCCGTTTTAAAAAAGTGTTCTTTCTCTTTTTCTATTTGAGCTGGTTGACTTCTTTCTCTTTTTCGTACACTACTTCTTTTTTCAATTGTTTTTATTATATTTTCGACTGTCACGATGCAAAGAATATTGATTTTTACGGTATCAATGGCATTTATTATTAATAACAAGTTGGAAACCAAGTGCATGTTCCTATCCCCCAGCTTAAGTCCATCTCGTGCATGAATAATCGGTTGTATAGACAAACATACTTTTTATTGATTCAAATGTATATATACATATATGAATGAGTACCGTTTTCCCTAAATTGAAATCCCTAAATCGATCCCTAAAAAAATCTCTATTTCAGAAAATTCATTTTGACGTTAATTGTGGCCAGAACCAACGTCAAAAGGAATTTTCTGAAATAGGGATTTTTTTAGAGATTGATTTATGGATTTTAATTTTGGAAAAATGGCACCCTACCATATATATATATAGGTTTAAATATGCTGGAAAATTCAACACTCATGCTAATTAATAGAAAAAACTATCGAATCACACAATCATTGGATACGCCATGCATAAAATCTTAACAATGATTTCTTGTCGTTCTTTTTCTGTTTCTTCCAATTTCTTGTTTGTTTTTCTTTCATATAAATATATATATATATATACACTGATTTTGTAATGCATCATCATAAGAGTAATTGAAAATATGTCAGACGAATAGAAAAAAATTAAGAAGAGGACTTAGACATGCATCAATACGAAAAGAAATCCTTCTGACTTATATCTAAAGTATATCGTAATAGGCATTAGCTTAATCTTTGAAAATAAAGAAATCAACCAAGAGAAACATTTAATACTAAATCGAAAAATCAGAGGTAAATATTGTACTAAGAACTGTACGATAGATTAAATGAGATATCCTTGAAATCAACAATAACAACTTTTGAATTCGTAGAAAATATCAAAATATGAAAAAAAGACTTACACTGTTCAATGTTGAATGTAACACGTGGCATATTAATAGCTGTATATTCAAGCTTTTGAAAAGGTTCAAACGATGCACAAACATATGAAGCACCATCTTTGATAATTTTTACATCTGTAACTTCTGAACCTTTGGTTGGCGTAAATAAACGTCTTACACCATAAGGTAAATCAATGGCAGTAGATAATTCTTGTAATAATTGTCCAAGACTGTTATAGTTTTGTGGTCTTATCGAGTACGGTTTTCCAGCAAAGTAACGATCGCCATTGCGAAATAAAGTTACTTTACGTGGAGTTGTTCGTGGTGAAATATCATTTTTAAATTTTGGCACGGCACGACGAGTGTTCTTCTGATAATTTTGTTGATGATGTTGTTGCTGTTGCTGACTTATTCCTGGCATAGCACTACGTCCCCATTGATTTTGTGTTGGAAGAACATCCGTCATTTGTTAACAAATTGATCAAGAAATAACTTAGAGTATCGAATAGAGAGAGAAGACCTAGAAATGAGCACCACCGGATTTGTTGATCAGTTTAAAAATAAGAAATTTTTTCTTGACATGCAAACAGGTAAAAAAGATCATATTATCGACAAGATCAACAAAAATAAAATTAGTCAATTTTTTTATTTCGTTGTCATGACAATACCATCAAGTCATGGTTGACTGTAACGAACTTACGTAGAAAACAGATTTTATGACGATTTCTAACGACATCTTTGTTTTTTGGGCTGTAGAAAAACACAGAAGTAATTCTTATATTCAGAAAATAGAGCAAAACATATGCACATTATCTAAATGAGTTTTCAACTTCCTTTCATAGATTTCCCATTGAAAAAAGTATCTATAAGTTGTTGATTGAAAACTTAAATTAGTCATTTTTATTAGAAGAGCGGACAAAATTTCTAAAGAAAGCTTGAAATTTTCCGCTACATTCAACGCAATCTTTAAAAGATCTTAAAATTGGAAAAAAAACAACTAATTTAAAATATATCAATTAACTTACTATCAAGTTTGATTGTATTCTAGTTGAATTTAAGACTTGATAGAGTTGGCAATGATTCTTAATTGAAATTCAGTTTGTGTCTTAAAAAACATTGATTCAACAGTCATCGTTGAATTGTCTGTATTCTTTCGTGTGTAAGGCATAAAAAACATGTTTGAGTGTGTGAAAAATAATTTCTCTTCATACGTCATCATCATCATCATCAGATCTCTAATGCTAGTTCTATGCGACGAGATATTTTGAGAAAAGACTTATATTATCTAGGATCTCATACGATTTATTCAAAAGTATCTATGAGGACACTAAAAAAACATTTAGTTAATTACTCATATTCCACGAAGAATCTCGTATATCATATCAAAAATAGTTTATCCACAAGAAAAACAATCTTTAAATGTGAAAGCTAACTAATATTCTTCAAATATGAATTATTTACTCACTTTCATATATTAGAAATATTAGCCCGAGTAGAACTCTTCTACGAAACTACTCAAGAACGTATGTCAGATGATTTATGAGAAACTAAAGTCATGTTCAAATAAATTTTCCATACACATGCAGACTATAGTGACCAATAAAGAAGAGTTTCCAGTCAATCTATAACATGCTGGTGTTAATTACTTGCACTTTCTTGGTAACACATTTTTCCTACCATGGACGTTGTTCAACTTTGTAGTGTTGCCTACGTATTCGTTTTGTTCTCCGATGATCTCAATTTAAGCATTTCATAAGTCGGAAGATGAATAAAAATTTCACTAGAGTATTTAAAAAATGATAGAGTACTACTATATTTTATCTTTTATGGTTTCAGTACGTTTTAATAATAATGTGATATCTTCTAAAAGAATTTTTCACAACAAAAGTCGAACCATACCTTAGGTTGGCATAAATTACACTGAAGCTGGTTCAATCAAACTCGAACTATAAAAGAATTAAAAATTCTTTTTTTGTGAACATATGGATTCTATTTGATGAAATAGTAACCGTCTGGTCGTGAAATTAAATATTCCACAAAATGAATGTGTCGATGAAGAAGAAGTATTGGCGTATACATTGTGACATGGTTGACAAAAAGAACTCTTTCTCTAACGGTTAGAGAAATTGTGTGGTACGGGCATGTGCCATGTACGAAACAAATGGGAATTTATTAGCGATAAAAGAAAATTATTTTCATATTTGTTGAATATATATATATACATGCCAGACATTCAACATAATAATGCACCTATCGAATTATCGTCCACGTGAATTATCAAATTCTATTAGAATCACGCATGCTTGCAAAATGAAAAACAAAATATTTTCCTCGACATTACTTCAATGTAGTAAATAGAAACAAAACAAATATTAACACTAATAAACAGATTGCAATACAATAAATAATTCATCAAGATTCAAAGAACTGAATAACATCGCCGAAAACAAATCTAGTTATTGCTGAATACAAATGTCTTTAGTCTATCAGGAAAAATTTAAGAAGTGTATAAAAATTATTTTGACCTCAATTAACTTTGTATGCGATGCTTTTCTGTGTGGGTTCTCTTTGAGGTTTTTGTTTGCTTTCTAATTCAACTCTTGTTCATCTTCCTAACAAGAAAGTATCTCTCATTCATTATTCAATATTTCTTCTCGTGTAGAGATCGAAAGAGTGACAACCTTTCAAAAGAAAAAACTGCTGTCAAATATTTATGAGATCTAAGTTATAATTATAGATTTCTGTTGTTGTGTGTATTCTGCAATTTCAAACAATAGACTAAAACATAAATAATTTATGATGCTGTTAGACTCATATTTAGTTAAAACAAAAGTTTCACGAAAATTTAACGATGTTAAAAAAATGTTTTACCAACAGAACTCTCAACAACCAATTGTGATCGCTACTTAGATTAGCCGACTTGTTCAATATTGTTAAGTTCATAAAACTTGATGGATATCTTGTATTTTCAGATGTTTTGAGTCCTAACGAAACTGCTTCGTGTATTTCACATATATTCAAAAGATGTTTATGAGTTGCAATGGATTTCTTGTCAGATTAACTTTTAGAATATATCTCAATGTATAAGTACACGACTCAGTTCCTTTTCACAATTGTAATAGAACATTATCAAGCTGATCTCTTCTGGTTTCGCTGAAAAAGAACAACTTCTCTTGAGTAAATGTGGTCGAGATTTTCGAAAAGTATTCACTTTTCGGAAATGACATATATATTTGAGTATACAGAATGAAAGAGATATCGTAGAAAATGACCTTTTTTTTACTACGTCATAATTAATATGGAATCGATAAATGCTGCTGTACAGCATAAAACACAGCTCTGTTTTTAAAAAGTACTCTGCTAGGATTTGTTTGTGTCTTATTGAACCAGAATTTTTTTAAATTTTATTTTCATTCAATACTGTGGCTCCGATTAGTTTGATCATCGTGTAAATCATTTCTGTTTCCTTTTTAATGTCTAAGATAGAGATTCAAGTGAAGTATTGTTTCTTTTTTCTAAATTAGTTTCAGATGTGATAAAAGAATGATTACAAGTGTTATTACAATAGCTCAATAAGAAAAAAATTCTTTTTCACGTATCCAGTTCTGTTGCTTGATGGAGAAAACTCTAATGAAAAATCAATAGCCTATTGCCCTACATCCTTTCGAAAACAATGAAGAGGATTGTACTCAATTACAAAAGACCTGTGTGTTCATCGAAGAAAAGTTTTAACAGCTCTTGAGAGGAGTTCTGAAACAGTGTACATATTCAGAACAGAGAGATGTATTTCCAAAAAAAATCATTTCACGGAAGCAAAATTGTTTTTAAAGAAGTGACTACCAAACATTAACAGATCGAATCGTGTCCATCTTTTGTCTGCCTATTATGAGAGGTTAGCTTTTATCTTTTGACAAATAGATATCTTACATCGAATATATAGATGACAGTTTTTCTTTCGATTGCTAATCAAATTTTTCAGATTTCATTTATCTATTATGATTCAAAGAGAAGCTATTCTTCTTTGTACAGTTGAACAACAGAAAAAGATCAAACATTTTGATTCATGTAATTGAAAGGTACGTCGTCTTTTATGGTTGACAGCCTTTACCTGACTAATTCTCTTTCCCTCCTTTTTCGACACATGCGTATATTAACTAAAAGAACAAACAGTAGGTACGGATGTGGTACCGCATGTATAATTACACTTATTCGGATCAACGACAAATGATTGACAGAATAAACACAGCATGAAAACTAAATCAATATTCTTTATTTTATCCAATGAATTAAAATCATTTTGATATAAGAAAAAATGCCCATTGGCAAATCAGTTATTCGAACGTCAAATTCAAGTAGTACTCTAGAAAAAAAAATGTGATCGACCTCCTGATGATTTTTTAACGACTAAAACATGCATACAAAAACAAAATTTTTCTATTAACTATACACGTGTTCACTTTTAAATCTATGGTGTTATAAGAAAACAAATAAGTGAAGATCATCTATTCAGATTATGTCGTCGATCACGCTTTTAACATTTCTTTTTCTTCATTCATTGTACGAAGTAAAATGTGATAAGTTAAACGTAAAAACATGAACATTCCATAAATAACTTTGTTGAACAATTGAAAACAAAACAAAAAGTAAAATTACTAGCTTCTTTGAACTTCGACACACACATGTTAAGATATATCCAATTTTATTTGACAACTTCATTTCTCTGCCTTGGTCTTTTTTTTCACAATTGTTGTTTAGAGATAAATAAGGTGAGCAAGTGCGACGCACATGAACGGCATCGTGCTGCGTGAATATAATTATATGCATCAATGATCTATCGATCGTAAGAATCCCGCTGCGCAACGATTTAAATGTATACGATTGGATAAATATTTTCTTTTACAGCCAATGATGATATTGTCCGAGTAGAAGAAGAAAAAAAAAAGAAAAGAACAACGCGTGAACTATGAAATATTATTAATAGGCAAACGAATTGAAACTCTTCATAGCATTTTTTGTAAAAAAACGAATCCATTAAAATGAGTAAAAGCATCGTCTACGAAAATAGTCTATCTTCAACAGGAGATAGTTCTTCAACATCATCAATTACTGTCCCACCAACGAAATCACGTCGTGGTCGTAAACGTGTCACTGATCCAGTTTTAGCAACTGAATTAAAACGGCATCGCCGTTCCCGTGCTAACGATCGTGAACGTACACGTATGCGTTTACTCAATGAAGCTCTTGAACATTTACGTACATTATTACCCATGGATTCAACATCCTATTATTCATTACCTGATCCATCAATTCATGATCCTATCGTAGAAGATAAACTAACAAAAATCGAAACACTACGAACAGCTTCGGCTTATATTCGTCTGCTAACCGATTTACTTGAAGATGGTAGTACGAAAACTCCATCAACATCAAATTCGTATTCCTATAATATGCCTGATCATCAACAACAATTATATCAGCAATCGTCATATTTTTCTTGTGCACCATCATATTCTTATTATCATCCTTACTGTTAATATATTTAAAACAAACCAAAAAAAGGAACTTCTTTTTTGTCTCTTATTTTGAAATATCACAAATAAAATAATTTTTTTCTCCTAATACTCTTAAATAATCATCAAATGGTATTGAACACGAAATTGTACGTAAACCTATATTAAAGTTGATACAATCAGTTCGATTTTGATCGAAACTCCCTGGTAATTGAACATCTGTTAAATCATTGGGCCATTCAGGATCGTTTGTTGAGAATCGTTCAACTTGTGGATTGAATGTTAACGGCGGCGGATGAGATGTTGATTGAGACATTTTTTCATCGATTAATGTTTTAACATGTTGTGGAAATAAAGAACCGAATGGTGGAACAGCACCTGGTATGCAGCCAGTGACTTTCCGTACTTCGTCTTCGTTAGCCATGCGTAATTTGGAATTGGCTATGCCAAGAATAGAGGCAATCTTTTTATTATCGCACGACAGATTAGCTGGTAGAATAGCTAATGTAAATTGATCAGTATTCTTTTGACAAACAAGCATTGCCTTTGCTCCACTATGTAGAGGAACTTGTCGCTGATCCGAAGCCTCAATACTTGTACGTACAGGTGGATGCCGAATAAGCATAATAGAGATTGGATTGTCCTTGAAAGACATTATGTGACGCATAATATTTTGAAATGTACTTGGATTTTCCTGATCGTTTGCATTCTCTGCTGACATAGAACTAGATGCCATCGCTATAAAGAAGAAAGAAAACAAAAAACAAAACTTTCGTTATGTTCTTGATTTTCAAACAAATCAACATTTAAACATTTGTGTCATGTTTCACATCTTAAACGTTTATTCATGATATATTTTTTTTTCTTATATATATTATGCAAAAACTTGTCACAATTCAACCGAAAAAAAAACGAAAACGAACATAATAAATCATAGCAATGAGAATAGAATGGAATACATAATGAAATAGAAAAACAAAAAAAAACTGTAATGAGAGAAACACGTGCAATTATTTTATTAGATTTAGAATGTGCAAAAACACAAACACAAGAAGAAAACAATATCAAAGATCCAAATGACTACTACTGTTTTTTTTCGTCTTTCTCACAAAACAAAAGTTTTTTTTTTCAATTAAAAAATATCTGCCAAATATTCGGTGAGTATCGTATAGATAGGTATATGTATATACATATGTAAGAGAGAAAGTCTACATATTATAAGCTACAAATATAGGATCAAGTTGATCCGATACAAAGCCATCACGTAAGTGCATACGTTGTTTTTCACCACGTGAATTGACCGGTACTACACCCGGATCAACAATGACAAGAACGCCAACAATCACATAGTGTTCTTCAAGTATTGCACTTGTTATAAGTGGTACAAGATCGAGTGAATGTTGTTCAAGACCATCATATTCGACAACAACAACGAGTAGATTTGTCCAAGTGAAACAAGCACTAATTTATAATAAAAATCAATCAATAGATTCTATCTATGCGGAGAAAAAAACAAAAAAATTCTTATGATACATACCATTCACAAATACGTTTATGTGTACGCATAACTGTATTTTCAATATCGATTGGATGATAGCGCATGCCGCGTATGAGTAATGTTTCTTCGAGAGAACCAACTATGTAGACAGCATCGTGATTTTCTAAAAAAAAACAATGAATGATTTTTTTTAAAGTACAAAACAACATGAATATATTCTACAAAGGAATTTCAAGAAACTCATGAAAGTTCGAACAAAAGTTTTATCTTAAAAATACACGTCATATAACCAATACATTATAGATCTTCGGATAGGAATAAAACTAAGATCTGAAACATGAGCAGTAAACTAGTAATCCCATAAAAAATTTGTCCACATAACGCAGCATGTCCCTGACCAATTTTTTTGAAAAACGCTTAGTGGCATAGCGTTCAGTGCAGAATTCAATTCTCTACGAAATGACCTATCAAGTTTTTGTTCTCGTCTCTAGCAGCAACTTCTAAGTTCTTGTACAATTTCTAACTTACTGTACAGTTAATGAACTCTCGTTTCGATGTAGGAATTTGATTCTTACATAGAACAATATATGCACACGACAGTGATCAATATGTGTAAAAGTTAAATATTTCTGAGCACGTTAAGTGTCTCAAATTTGACCAACAACAAACAGTGTAGTGGTAAATTATGCTAGTAAACAACGTATTTTTGAAAGTTCGAGACTTCAACTAAAAACATCTATTCCTTTTAATCATAACAAGAGCAAGATAAGCTGAGTCGAATGGCGTTTCAACAAACTTCCTAGTTCTTTCAGTTTTTGAAATGATTGAAAAATAAACTGTGTCAAAAACGTAAGAGCTTCACATTAGGAGAACCCGTAAAGTTCTGTTTTCATGTTGCCAGATTTAGTCTGGCTTCTTTTTTTCAAATGTTCTTCTCATGATTATCATAATTTTAATCGGAAAAATGCCTTAGAAATGCTACCCATTCAAGAAAAGTCAACCATATACTCGGGTTCGTTTTACGGTATCCATAGATTATCAATGATTTTTCGGTTTCGGAAACTCATTATTTCGATTTCAAAGTCTTCTATTTCGTTTGCTTTTACTTGGATACATTTAAAATCAAGGATAGAATATTATTCATTCACTCTATTTAAAATTTCATAAAATCATAAATCAAATGGTCGAAAGCATTGATTGAATCCTAACATTAAGTCTTCGATAACATACTTCCATCTGCAGCAATCGAATCTGTTCGACGTACAAAACCTAAATATCCCGTTCTCGCATATAACTGTCGTGTATCACCCGTTGCCAAATGCGAGTAGAACTGATCTGAATTATGATTAGATCCATGATGTTGATGATTATCACCATAGCTAATTATCTGACAGCCAAGTGAATTATGACCACTTTGAACCCATAACTAAAGCATGATTGGTTTGATTATGTATAATTTCAAGTGTCAAAGAAAGAGAAAAAATTTCAAATACGTACTTCACCTAAGTGTGCATCTGCACATTGACCTTTACTTTCTGGATTGGCTATAACAACTTTAACACCCGGTAAAAGCTACAAAAAGAAAAATAGATGAAAAAACCAATAGTTGTTTTATTTCTTTGTTGCTTCGATGTATGGTTTTAGTAAACTTACTTTGCCGGATTCTAATAAACATAAACTATGTGGACTACCCTTTTCGACTAGAGTTACACGATCATTCCTCAATGCTCGTTGATCAACGTATACAGGAGCTGGATCAGGATCACTTGCTCCACGTAAACAAATAGCTATATTCACTCGACAGCCAAATGTCGTACTGACAGTTCGTGGATTGAGACCTAAGGTTTGAAATAGTTTGATAAATGAATTCAATAATTGTAAACGTGGTCGTTCTTCAGCTATAACGGCACATGTTCGTATACATGATAATGATAAACCACGGTTCTAAAAAACAGACAGATATGCATATATTTCATTGAAAACAAAATGAAGCGAAAGTTCATATTAAAGTCAATCAATTGAACATACTTTAAGATCAACTATGGATGTACTCAATCCTTTTGTACTAAGTTCCATCACCGAGTAGGAGCAAAATGTATCACGAACTAGAATTATAAATTATATTATTTATCAAAATATGTCTACAGGAACGAAAATGAATTCGTTACTTTTATAATGACTAATTGTATTCATCCACACTGATGGATTCAGTTCAACTTCAGCTGGATCAATAAGAATTGAATGATGACCAGCATAGACACTATAGAATAGTAATTATAAAACTAATTTACAAAATCTTATTAACATTTAGTTTTATTGTGTAACTAGTTTCTTTTTTGTGCACGAAAAGTAAAATTTAACTTTTTAAAAATACCGCTTACAACAGACTTTTATCGTTCGTTTTGTTATGTCATTATTGTTTTATGTAGTATATTACGTAGTTTGAAAAGAGTTCAAGTTTATTTTTCGAAGGTTCACAATGATGACGAACAACAGTTTTCATTTTAAACATGAATCGATTTCATCTTTGAATAGATTGCAATATATTTCAACTTGTAAATGTTACTCATTATATCTCAAACAATCTTTCATATCAATCATGACTTTGAAAGAACAAAAAAAGAACGAATAACATATATTATGAAATATAATTTAAACGAGGTACCGATAAATATTAAGATTTAGTACACGCCTGCATAGACGTCGCTGATACACGATCAAAGATAGTTCATCAATAACGGGGATATGCTCTCATGTTTGAACGACTTCTCCTTATTGCATTTGCTTGAGGATTAAGCAAACGAATGTGTCGTGAAATAAAAAAAAATGTCCCTGTGATTAGCAACAATAACCATATAGTCTATTACATGTTAATCCCGTAGGGATTACGTTAACAACTGTTGGTTTTTTTCCTGTGTGAAAATGACTTTCTCGAGGTGATTTTTTTTCCAGAATCGTATCAAGCAATGATTCGATTTCGAACTTCAAAAGAAAATATCTTTGATATAAAATAAACTAACCTAATTATACACCAGAGTACTAATCCAAGTCCATTGTACGGATCCAAACAAAGAACAATTTCTCGACTAGGATACAATTCACAAGATAATTTTATTGAACGACATAAATTAGCAACAGCACCATAGGATAACTAATTTAAAGAAAAATACGATGCAATTGTTTTTTTTCATGGAATTAAAAATCTACGCAAATCTAATTCAACATACTTTTACAGCTGTCAATGAGCCTGTTGTTGAAATGCTAAAATCTAAATAGCAAAGTGATTGAGCTTGTGTTGGTAGAGACTTTTTTGGAAGTAGTTGATTTTTCTTTTGTTTCGGAAGATCATCTGTATCAATAATCAATGGCCATAATTTTGGATCGAGTAACGATGCAGCTTCCTTAAATAACATGACAACATTGAGTAGTTCAAAGAGATAACAAAGTCAAACAACGATGTCTACATACTTTACATCGAAGTAATTTTGCAATAGAACTATTTGTTAGTATAACTTTTGCTTTACTTAATTCAACCATCATTTTAACAGTTGATAGTGTATTGAGAAGATTTTGTGCATGTGGTGGTCGAATAGAAACTGGTACAACATCTACGAAAAAATAAAGAAAAAAACAATAGTTCGTTGCTTTGTGTATTTAGATAAGAAAATGTCTGGATTACCAATATATAAACAAGCATAGAAAGAAGATACAAGATCTACACATGGTGGATATAACAGAGCAATATGATCCAATGATTTGATTTCGATTCGTTCAAGAATCGTTGATGCAATACGTTCACTACGTTTATGCATTGCTAAACATGTTAAACTTGCTGATTCTTGTCCCTATATACATACATGTATAAAAATAATCATGTTTGTTCAATGAATTTTTGACACTGATAAACATTGTCTACAAACTTTTGAATTTATAACTGAATAGAGTACATGATCTGACATTGTCATTGAACGCCATCGAAGAATGTCATCAATATATTGAAGCTAGACAACGAATGAAATTATGTTACTTTCTAGGATAATGCAATTTTCATCATCGAATTGAATTACTTTTTTCCCTTGTTCAGATGAGTCTTGATCATCATTAAATACCATATCAGCACCTTTGGCTTCTGCTAGACGCATACCTTGAATTATTGTACCAGCTAAAATAGCACCAGGACCAACTTCACGTTCCGGATGATGTTCACGTGGTTTTGGTAAATTCATAACACATGAATGTGGACACATTAGAACACTAGAATATATTAAATTATTGTTTATAGAAGAAGAAAAAAAAGAAAAGAAAAACTGTTGAAATCTTTTTTAACATACGAGCACGGATGTAAATTTCCTTCAAGTAAACGTCGCCGTGTTTCTTGTACATGAATGGTACCTGAATGAGTCTATTACGAGAAATAAAATAAATCAGACCATTGATGTCTATTGATGTTTTCAATTACTTTAGGTAATGTATTTGCTGGACATAGAGCAAGACAATAAATTCCAACTTGATGTATTGAATCGATAGCTTGTAATACACGGCTCATCCATTGAAAACATTCATCTTCAGCAATATCAGGTCGTTGTTCAGCAACGATAATGATTCTTTCATCACGTAAAACACGTATGGAAAGAATAACAATACGTGCACGATAAACAACTTTCATCGGTTCAACGGCCAAGGCCGTTGCTATTAGATCATCACTATTATGCTTACGTCCAGCTACTTGCATTAAACCTTCACGACTACCAGTTACAAATAAAAGACCACCCTGAAACGATAAAATAGGTTATAATTCAACCTAAATATTTGCCAAAACAAAAAGTAAAACAAGTTATTGTTCTTTATTGACAATAGACATATTTCCAACACAAATAAGAAAATCGTTTACAATACTTGTTTCTGATTATTTCAATGATATTTTATTAATCGATAGTATCTGAGATTTTTCACATGAGCAAGTATAATATTCAGAAAGATATATGTCAATCAACTTAAGATATGAAACAAATCAGCTTACTCCATGAAAATAGATTGTGCAACGGACATATTTCAAACGAATAACTCTACTTCAATCATTGATGTACACGTTAAATTTTGGATTGATATTCGAAAGTACAAAAGGGAAATTCTGAAAACTCAAAGTCGAATATCTCATTAAGAATGTAAATCATTCAAGAAGTTCTATGCGAACTATTGATAGAGACAAAAAGAAAATAATTGCAATTAGAACGACAATCATGTGAAACGATTTTCTCGTTCGTTCATTAAAAATTATAATCAAAACGTATAGTACTTATTTTTCTCTTATCTATTATCATTCATATTCAATTCGAACTTACCGGTCCAAGAAATCCAAGTAAACCAGATCGAACAAACTCTTGTGTTCCAATAGGTCTTTCGTCAGAACCCAATGGTATTACTTTAAACGTATTTGTTGATAAACCTGGTAATGCCCAATAACCATTTGGTGTTGCCTTGGATGATATAACAACTTCTCCAATTTCATCTGTTTGACAAAGTAGTGGTGGACCATCAATTTTGACAATACCAATAATAGCACCTGGTAACACATGACCAACATCTTGAATAGTTAACGATGTTAAACTATTATCTTGATCAACACGTACAACGCCATAACTTAATGCATGCATTGAAAGTATTCCACGACCTGATTGATGTACAGATGATGATGAATGATATTGTCTACGTATGGATAATGTCAATGTCTCAGATGAAAATGAACAAGGACAACAACAATCTGAACGTAGGCCACGTGGCATAAATGTCGATAGAAACGTATCGACAGCTGTTAATGACCATGGATTTGAACCATCACTTATGATTAATAAACGTAATGATGCTAAATTGATGGTCGATGTTATATTATTCATTTCACGTAAAGCTAACACAGCCCAATGCATATCACGTGAACGTACAATAGCTGTTGTTATATGAAATTTCGTTATTGACAATAACCACGATGATGGTTGAGATTTGAGTATTGATGTTGGAATAAATATAACTTGCATACCTGATAATACATTTGCATGTATAGTATGCCATAAACCGATTTGTCGTTTAAAATCTACACAACATAAACATGTGTCTGTTGATGAATATTTACATGCATTAACAAGTGTTTGCGTATGTACAAATAATTGTTCATAATTTATTGTAACACCAACAATGCTACCATCTTTAACAGATGTATATTCAATATATGCTGGTGTTGTTTCGTACAATGTACGTGATATATCATTGATAGTCCAATCTTTTGGTGGTTTTGTTAAATGTTCAGTTATAAACCATATTAAGTTTGGCCAACCTTTAAATGAGACAATTTCACTGATATTAGTTGATGATGAATTTGAATTGTTTTGTTGAACTTTAGGTAATTGACGATAGCATGAATCTGATGTTAATGCAACTTTAATCGATAATTGACCAATTAGAATACCAATACGTTGTGAAAGCCAATCCTAAATTTACAAAAAGAAAACATGATTCATTTTCGTAATGTAGGACACTTTTCTTTTTTTTTTGTTTTTTCATGTGTGAGTGTTTTCGTACTCGTCGTGCTAATGGAACATCGATAGGCAATGGAACCATTCCGGCAAGTAAACATCCATAGAATGCACATATAAAATTAATTGGATCATTACTTGAATAGACAAGAGCAACCTATACAAAAATGGTAATCGTATTATAAATGTTAGTCATAAAAATTTTAACATACACGATCGCCTGGTTTAAGTAGATTTTCTCGTGAATTACTACCAGTATTGCCATGTGAATGAATTTTATGAAGTAAATTATAGGCAATTTTTTGTGAACGTGTCAATAATTTAACTAGAAAACAAAAAAGAAAAGAAACACAAGTTTGTTTTTATATACATGAACGAATAGAACAGCATTCTTTGAATTCAATGGATCGTAAACGAAGAAAAAAAACATTTCTATTCAATATGTTTATTCAATAAACATGTGATGAAAGTGAAAGTGATTGATTTTGATAGATTTCGAAACTTTTCTTCGTACGCTATGCTTCAAAAGATTGTCCGCTTGTCATTTTCAGAGTTTAAACACGAAATTTTATTTCTATATGATTCATAAAATATATCTTGTCTTTCGTTGTCTTCTTCGTAATCTCATATAATAAATCATGCACTAGGAGAAATCTATGGTTTCAAGAGTTTTATGATTTAGTCTAGTTATGCACGAAATCGAATCTTAACAAAATGTAATATCAGAAGATTTAGACAACATCTAGTCCATGTATATGGATATGCTTTATAATAATATTTGGCATAGAAAATTCTTGAATTTCATTCTGAAGTGTTACTGCTTTCGATTATACTTTTGCATTCAGTTCTCTCTCCCTCCCTCTCTTTCTCGTTGTATTATTTTCTCTATAAATATGTGACAAAAAAAACAATATTCAATATTTATGTAAGGAAGATATCTGTCATAGTTTTTTTTTCTAGAATAATAGTAAAGAAAATTTTCTTAGATTTTAAGTATATTTGTTTCTATTTTCTTTGAAAAATATCTTATATACTTACGAAATGTAAGTGTTTGCGATGGTTTTGTTTGTTCATCGAGAATTGTAATGGCATTGGCACGAGGCTGTTGAATGGCATGCTGTTGTAATGCAGCTAGAAATGTTTTTGGCCACTGAGATGAAACGACTAATTGTTCACCGCATGACGGAACTGATATGCCCCCTTCAGGTTTTGGCGAAAGAGGATCAATCGGCGGAACTTCAAAGAAGCAAACAAATCAGATTAACATTTATGATATAAGAGTAAAAATGTACTTACTAGCTAATTCTTCTTCATTATCTTCATAGTATTCTTTCATTGGTTTACGTTTAGGACGCTAAAAGATACGTGACAAAGAAATTAGGAAGCCATTTTTATTTTGTTTGTACGATTTACTTTCAATGTATTGACAAGGGCAAGAATTTTCGATGAAACACGAACACTTGGCTTACGTTCTAAATGAAGAAATAATCGTTAGACGATTAGCTATTATTATAAAATCATAATACCAGGGGCGGTTCGTCTGCTAGGTACTACAGGTGATATAACATCAATACACTCTTTATTGTGGTACTGATGTTCGTTCATCATCATCGTCATCGTCTTTAAGGCTTAGTTGAATCGTCACTGTTGATTATTCTCTCCTTTACATTCTCTTCTGGGTTTCTTTTTACTCTGTTCGAATAGCGATAAGGCAGGCGTCGTATTTGTACGTACGACATTCAACGAGAAAAAAAGGAGCGAAGGAAAAAGAAAAGAACCGAATTTAAATGTCAAGTGAGTCTACATATGCAATATTTCTTTCAAAGAACTATGTTAGTATGTGAGAAAGAAGAAAGAAATTTTTTTACGATCAATCCATTCAACACATTCAAACTTTCTCTTTTTTTTGTTTTATGATCAAAATTCATGCATGACTTGACGATGAATGAGTATTTAATCAATTATTCTCAATCCAACAATTAAGTAAATGATTTATCATTAATCAAATCCTCTTCGTCTTCTTTCTTTCCTTTGATTCTACCTTCATTTTGATGATTGATTAAATTCGATATAGATTTCGGCGAATCTATTGATGCATTTCGATCACCATATAGTACGTAGTGTTGTTGATTTGTATTAACATAATCTGAATTTGAATCACGATAACGTGCACCAGCACTTCGTGTTAAATCACATTCAATATTCGATACTATAATATAAAAATGATTTGTTTCAATCATTTACTGATGGGAATTAAATGAAAACAAAACGAAGTAATGCCTTCCGATTTCAACTTACAAGATGGTTCTTGACTACGATGAATAAAATCAGATAAAAATGCTGATGGTGGTGGTGGTGCTTGAATATCTAAGCGAAAGAAAACAAGAAACTTGTAGATTAGGTCAGTAAACATGAAGATTTCTTCTATTACTTTTAATAATCAATTCAACTGATGGCGGATTTTGATAATGATGATTTTGTATTGGAATAGGAACAGGTGATACAGATGAATCCTTATGTTGTTGATCATCCGTTGTTGTTGCATATGTTGAACTACTTTCTCCATCATCGTCATCTTCTTCGTCACTAGATTCATCTGAAATTATAAAAGAATTTTTTTGAATAAAAAAAACAAATTTGGGGTTTTTCTGAACAGTATAATTACGTTTCGCTAGAGAAGTGACTATGCGTTTCGATGATGGAATAGGACGAGCTCCGAATTGTTCTAATGCTTGTTTTACTGCTTCTTGGCGAACATCTAAACAAAAATTCTAAGGAATTAAATACATATGAATGAAGATGACTTATGTACCTGAATGATATCGATTATAACCATCACGTTTTTGACGTCGACATTGAATTTTCGATGGACGATTAGAAGGTTTCTCATGACTATTGTTGTTGTTCTTATTATTGTTATTATTATTATTCGTATTATTACTAACTTGGATGTCCGCTATAAAATGTAAACATATATATGTATAAATACGGCTATCTTTTTGTTTCGGAATAAATGTTTTCTTCTTACTCAATTGTTGCTGATATGGTGCTAATAATTTAGTACGTTTCTTGTCAAAACCTTTTTGTGTTATATCACCTGAAGAAAAAAAATTAAATGTTTGATATGAAAAAAGAGAAACATATCAATATCGTACCTTCGGCTAATTCGAGTTCAAGTTCTTGTAATTTTTGTTGAATATCCAAAGGCAATGCGAGATTATTGGAGTTTGTTGTCGTTGCCATTTGTATTTATTATATATGTATGTATGCGTATGGGTGTTAGAAAATGATAAGAAGAACAGGACCACTAGAGTATACAGGATAATTGGTCTGCCTTGTAATATTGTCAATGATTATTCAATAGATTGAAGAAAAAGAAGCATGACAGGAGTTATAGGGTCTTCTTTCGTTCTATTCGAGGTCAATTTATGAACACACTCCAGCAAACTATCTCTTTTCTATCTGTATGTGTATATATGTGGCAATGTAATACATTATGCTAGAAGCGAGGGATAACCCTGTCAATCAATCAGCAGGAAGCTGTTTTACTCTTCTAGAATGAATGAACGAACGAAGAAATTGGTTGCATATTTGCTATTCTTTAACATTTCATTTATTTTGATTCGCTACTCGTTCATGCCATACATTTAGAAAATGTCCCCGAAACTATTTTTAATGAAGAAATGTTCTGTAGTGTATTTAATTTATTTGTAAAATGATATCAGATTTGCATCTTGTACATTATTTTAATAGTGGAAAAAAAGTAGTGCGCTACATAAATTATAAAATTGCTAAGTGGCGCCATCTTACTCTTTAGAGTTGCAATGCGAATACGCATTTGTTCATTAAGCGGATATATAAGACATCAAGTAATTGAAAAGATATTCTAATGATAAGGAAAATCATTTATATAGATGTAAATCTCATCCATTGATCTTTTTCCTAAAAATCTGAAACTCATTCATGAGGACAAGTACCATTAATATTGTACTAAAATAACTTGATATTTACTCATATGATGCAACGATAAGAGAAACTTGCCAGGTAAACAGCCCGCTAGGCATAAACATAAGTGGATAATTCTTAACTTCAAAGCCTTCTAGCGGAAGAAGAGAGTCGAACCTCGTCCTAATCTCCTTTGTTTACGTCATTTTTTCAGTCAGTGCATACATTTATATATGTACCTGACTCATTTGAACTTGTAAAAAATTAGTGTGTTGTCGATCGGCATGTTGGAAAGCGCTAAATGCTTCCCTTTTCTCTGTTTTTATCGAGTTTTCACAGTTGTTATTGAAGTCTAAATTCGACTTTCATTTCTAAGCAGTGCTTCTGAATTGATATTAATGACAAAGTGATTCATAAATTTTTATTGAAATGTGAAAACAAAAGTTTTAACAATTATTTGTTATTAGTTACTAAACATTTATTAGTAAGAATCCATCATTTCGATTTTTCTTTTGTCAATAGCATCTATCAAATCATCATTCATTTTATACGAATAATGAAATAGAAAGGGATTCTTCCTCGTTCACGTGATCCGTTAACAAAACAAGTTAAATGATACTAGAACAACTGGAACCAATGTGCTACGAAAAGATGAAGGATAGCTTCTGGTATTGTTATTTGGCATCTTTACTAAGTAAACGATCTATGGAAGAATTCTCCAACATCAGTCCTACTCCGACCGTCATCCATTCATATCAGCATGAATTAGATTTTCTATTGATACGCAAATCTTCATTGTTACATAGTCAATACTCATCAATCTTATAACGTCTGACAATGATCTATGAAAAAATCGCACATAAATCGTTAATGTTAGTGTAAATATATTCCAAAAAATAATTTACTATTAATGATTACTGATTTCTGAATTTATACATACAAGAGCTACTCATATAAACCAATTTTTTCCCCGTCCAATCTTCTAGATCTACACTTATGATCACTCCAATGATATTTCGATGAGATAAACAAGATTGTTGTCGAAAAATCTTCTCTTATAAGCTGTCATAGTCTAGTTTTGAACATTTTGTACTGAATATCCAAACAGTTACTTCAAATAAAAAGACCGGAAATACCTTGCAAACATATTAATTATTAAGTCGATCGTTTTAACATGTCAAGGGAAATCGAACATTCGTCGGTAACTCGATGTTTCATTCGAAAAAATATTGTTCTGGGAGTTGCAACTTGTATCTTACAATGAGTTGATAGTCAGTTGAGTAGAAGGATCACAATCAGTCGACTCTATTTTCTCGCATGGAGAAGAAATTGCCGATTTTTCTTCAATCCTTTCCATCAGTTCAATATGAACTGCAATACTGGGTACTAACTAGCATGATTGACTGTTTTAAATCTTTAAGAAAAGTTCCAATTTGCATGTGAATCAATCTAATACATTGACGTTCTAATCATATTATTTTTTATCGTCATTGAATTACTTTATTGAAAAAAAAATATATGCCTAATAAAGCAAAATCACATTTGAATATCTTTCGACTAAGGAATTCTCTAAAGAGTTTCTAATGTCTATTGATGAACACACTGATAGTTTCTAAAGAGATAGATCGTTACTCGATGATGTAGTCAATTTCTAAAAGAGTCCCGACTACTTTTTTTCTTACCATAAGTCAGCTAAAGTTAATTTCAATCAATGCAATGATCGACATGTCGACAACAAACTATGACGTAGCTAATAGAACATTTATCATCGATAAATGAGTTTCGTTCATTGATGTTTACATAAATCAGATTTTAAAAGGATGCTTTCGGCTGTTTGTCGCTTTAATTTATTATCAATGATGATCTATAAACATCTAATCGATTTCTCGATTGCAAACGCAACAAATGATAGTTATCGTCGTTTTAATAATTCCGTGACTTGAAGAAACTTGAATTTTACGAAAAAATTGTCTCCTCCCCAATGACCTTTTACTATCACAAGAGTCTTCATATTAAAGATCAGACAAACGATGCTATCGTTTCAATCGAAGTATTTTATTCTCGAGTTTCAGCAAATATTTACTGAATTTCTCTAGTCAAGATTATCACGACAGGAAATGACAAATTTTAATGTCTTCGTCAAGGAGAATAGTTTATGGCAAAAAAGCCCTAATACTTTGTTAGACACTTGATCGTTTTTTGTTTGATTGAATTTCATTTTCCTTCGACGTATTGATTTCAGTTCTTCTTTTTTTTTTTGTGAAGTCCTTCATGTATTCATCATCATCACGATCTAGTATATATAATTATTCAAATACAGTGTCTATCAATCAACAAATAGAATTTTGTATGAGAATTTATCATGTTCTATTTACATTGACATTTTGGACACTACACAACATTATAAAGATTTAACACAACTGATGAAGTAATCTCAATTGTGAAAATTTGTTTTTCGTTGCAAAATTCTTAATACTGAGCATTAGGTGCGTTCGGGATACGAAAGTAATTTATATTTTTAATGAGAAGCTTTAGTGTTGGCTCGAACTATCTATATGAAATTTTTTCTTCTCATTTTTCTAGTATTAAATCTACCGACTGAAAATATTATTCAACAGGAAAATTTCGCGGAATATTTATTCTTTACAGACAGTCTAGATTTTTATCAGCAAATCCTAATCTTAATAAAAATTCATTGAAGAAGTTAAATGATGCGCGGTTATGTCTTGCATACATTGAATAAATCGGCTTATATCAAAATTCCTATTCAACTCGTGAATGAAAACATATGGAATTTATATCTTCGTGTTCTCTTCTAGTTGTAAGTCTTATCTAGTAGCTATTTGTAATTAACTATATGATGGACTATCCTATGATGATACTCGAGGATAGTACATACCAACTACGAATTTTGAAAAGTTAGGCACACAAAAGCTTATCAAATTTTGACCTGAAATTCTTCAATGTGAAATCAATCAAATACTACGATGACTACTACAGTTAGATTTCTATTCAAATCACTCATTGAATTTTCAAATTAATAGTTGTATCACTGCTATATAGCATATTAGAATAAAAGATTTTGTGATATTCATGAATCACTGTTTATTTTTCATTGTCACTAGTGTTAACTATTCAAAAGTGTTGGCGACGTAAAAACCACCAGTCATACATTTTAATGTTGAACACGTGTGAAAAAAATAGCATTGGCTTGTTTTGTAGATAATTATAGTTCAGTGAATGAATCAGAGGCAAGACTGGAAGATTAATTTTTTACTATAATTTATTAAAAGAATATACTCTACAAGTAATTAGCGTTGAGTGGATGTTGTATGTAGATTGTGAAAGAAATATCGCGATCCACAGCAGAGGCCCGAACAGGTCTGCCCATGATACAGTATCCAATAGTTGAGCAAATAGAAAAAGAGAATCAGCACTTTGAAAAAACTGTTTTTCGCTGAAAATCGTTGTAATCAATCCGATGGATTAGTTAAAGTGAACACAAATTGTCCGACCATATTACAAGAGTATAATTATAAATCAGAAACATAAGTCTTGGTAAACGCTCTATGTAAATTCTCTATAGTAAGTAACTAAATCGTGCAAAAGGTAACTTACCGAAACGGTTAAATAAATTCAACGCATCAATACACAATGAACATTGTAATCACAATCTAGCAGTAGTCGTGATTGCACTTCGTCAAACTAATAAAAAAATCATTTCTCATTCTACAGGGAAAACATTTTCCGTGTTATATTTTTAAGCTACGTTCGCTTAAAAAAATGTAGTTTCAGTGAAAATTTAGAAAAAAGTGACAGTCAGACGGTCTATCTACTTGAAGCAGCCTACTTCACCTGTTTTTGGGTCCCGAAAAGAAGGCCTGCTTCTATTACAGACAGCCAGGCTGTACGGGTCTGTTTAGATCTCTGATTCATATAAGATCAGAAGTCTGATTACGTTTCGATTGTTAGTACTAGTCATTCAAGCCAAGGTACTTAATACGAAAGTATGGTTCGATCATCTCTAAATATATTTGTTCATTTAAAATTAGACCAGAGCAATAAATTCTTGTACTTACTGCATAAGTGAATAAATCAATATTCGACCTAACATTTATCAACATGATAATATTTGAAACTAGCAATATGTTTTAGGTGGAGAGAAAAAATTTGCTCTTATAGATGAAATGGGAAAATTTTCTTATTTATTTATTTTTGATCAATAATAGAATAAAAATTTTTTAACAAAATAGAATTCCTCAGAACGAAACTATCCAATAGGATCCAATCGGATTCAATAAAATTCGATAGATTTCGGTCAGAATCCAGTGGGGCCGGCAAATCATCTTGGAAAAGTGAGAATATTTTTTCCTTTTGATGTCTTCATGATAAGAGTCTGCTAAACGATTAATGATATCATTTAATACCTACACGTATTATATATATATATATGTTACACAAGAGTTCAAAAGACTTGATATCCCATGCGTCCCTTATATTCGGTAATTTTTCTACAAATGATCGCTCCAGTGAATAAGGGGAGGTGAAGACTTAACTGTAATTTTAAAGTTTAAGCTTTAAGTGCTATCCATACACAAGACTACAATTAAAGGTGATATGAGCACAAAATAATGTTGCTGGAGATCTGTCAATCTTTCTCTATGTTGTTCGCTATGGGGCACAGAAACAAAGCATGTATTTCGTCAAGTCCCGTCCTAATTTTTCTTCGCATTGCCCCGCCTACTCAACTGATATCTCTCCTCGACATTACCCCGTCATAGCCTTCCTCTGTCTCTATCACATCCCATTCCCCAAATCAAAATCTCTCCTGGGCTCCATCCTATTCCGGTTTCTGCTTGTTTCTTTCTTTCTTTCTTTCTCAGATCCACTTTTCCGGAAAAGTCCAAGTCTTCAGAAGATTTGGAGGCACTCTATGATTGGTTTATAGATTAAGAAATTCCTTAAATAACTGCACTAAAATTCTTTTATTCATAATGATTTTTTCGAACTTATTATTAGTCGAAATGTATTTTGTCGGAAAAATTTACCATTTTTTTTAAAGCATCTTTTACCTATTCCGTTCAGTAGGCTCCGTATCAGTAGATGAGGCCCACCGATCAACCGTTAACTTACGTCCAAACTGTGAGTTATCGACAAGACAACTCCAATAGATGTTCCAATGATATGTAACAATTAGAAAAAAAAATTAATTTTAAAAATAAACACCTATTTCTTATGTAACTGGATTTTCTAGTGTATTTACATGTACACAAAAGTAAACGGTGAATGAATACTTGCACTCTCTCATAATTCCCTAGGGGGATTCCTGTTCCGAATTCTCAGAGAATACTTTCTTTCTTTTTGCAGTGTGCTCTAAAATCCGGAAACTTCTCAATGAGTCCCTAGTGACTCCCTATAGATTCATTAATGGATTCTCGGCTAGGATGATCCTTTTAATTTCAAGCTTAGCTGAGAAGGATCAGTATTTCAAAGTGATTCGAGTAAAAAATACTCAAGAACATTCATCGAAAACAATATTTTATTTTCCAAGAAGCAAAATCTACATAAAGTAATATAAATTCGAGAATTTCTGAGCCAAAACTTGAATAAAGAATTTTAAACGATATGTGTAATACATTTCAGAGAATAGAAATTTTCCATTCACTCAAACGAATGTTTGATAATTCAGAAAACTAGTACAAAATATATATTCAATAAATATAAATTGTAGTTCTAACATTGGTCATGGTTTTTTTATTGATGAAAAGAAAATTCAAAGGATAGAAAACAACAAAAATTGAGTTTACATCTGTTTATTGACTCATCATTGACATTTTTATCAATTTATGATCAGAGCATCTAGGAAGACGAGAGCTTTATTGCTAACTAAAGTTTATCTACCAGATAATATGAGTGAAACGCTTATCGTTTATTTGCCATTATGAATACTTATTCGTAATATTGAGCACGAAGATTAGTTTCCACTTGCAAAAGTCAACCATGTATAGCTGCTCTTTGTTTTGATTGGGATAAGGAAATTATTTTTCCAAAAACATTGATATGAATATGAATCAATTGCATAAATACTATGAAGCATGTTAATTTCTCTTCGCCACTTGGTATCTATAAGCAATTTTAATTACGTACACTAAATTTTATGAAATCGTGTCTGTTTTTAAGAATAAAAATAATTGATGTTGAATAATTAATGACGTTCAAATTAATAGAAACAACTGTCAATAAATAACATGTTGTTTCATTGAAATTTCCAACGATAAATCGTAATCCATGTATTGATTACAAACTATTGGCATATTTAGACTAAAAACCAAAAGCGAACATTTATTCAGTAACACAATTATTCTCATATTCAAACACAAAACCATACTAGTCATATGTAGACCAATATTAATTTTGTAAATAAATGAATATGTCTTTCTCGTTCCTACTAGTCGTGAATTTCTGATTTATTCAACTATTTATAAAACATCCGATTGGGTAGATATTCGTTTAGTTGTTCGATTATTTATGCAAAAGAAAAGAAAAGTATCAAGTACAAATGCATGAGCATCATGAAGAATAAATCAATAGGAAAAAGAGAAATATAATGAAAGACATACATTAATTGATTATTTTTTATAAAAGTTATAATGTCACTATTAAATTTTGTTCTTAGCGGCTAGTACAGAAAGCACTAGAAATGAATAAAAACAAATAGAAGATTAACACTATTAAAAGTCATTTCTATGTTACTTACCAATTACGAGAGTGAGAATGACAATGATAACGATAATTAAAATAATCCACATCTAAAACACAATATAAAATATATTCAATTAAGAAAATAATCATGAATTGATAGAACATTTACTTTAACATTTTGCCACCAGTATTTTTTATGAACCTCGTGTGCAGTGTAAGCAAACTGTTGAGAATAATTATTCAAATCCTCTATACCGAGCAAAATATAATATGAATCTTCTTTGTTATGTTTGAAATTATTTTACCTGCTCGAACTTCAAGATCATCAAGATTTGCACCACGTTCTATTCCTAATTGTATATTATTTCTCATGATTTGTGTAACCTAAAACAACAATGACGAAAAATATTGACTTATTGAGAAAATCTTGTTTTCTTCTTTCATACATCATGAACTTGAGATTGTAGCTGTTGTATTGGTTGTCCTGACGCTACATAATAAACATCGGTCGGATTATAGTTAGAATTTATCATATTAATGCTATATGAGTACGAGAAAAGAATATATCAGTTGAAAAATAACTTTTATTTATGTCACAATTCGTACATGTGTGCGTTTTTACTTCGAAGGACAAGTCAATAAATAAAAACAGCGACGAACGACAATATGATAAAAAAGGACAGTAGAGGAAAACCTTGTGATTACCTATTAATTATTCATGCGATGTATTTTTAACCGTATCGTAGCATGACTCACACACAATAACGATATGCAGAGTGATTCATTCATTCGATTCTCTCTGCAGGCATGATGTGTATAGTCATATTTCGTGACGTAATAAATGTTGGTATTTTTTTAAAGAACTCTTTCATTAAGAAGGTTAGTTTTAAGAAATTAAGAGTCAGACTTGATGCAGCGTTTATTTTATAAAAGGAAGTCGACGAATACATACAGTGTAATGCTTAGCAAATGTTGTGATAATAACTATGATTATTTGTGCATGCATTTCTGTAAGATGACTAATATTTCAGTAGACTACTATCGATTATTAAGCATCATTCAATCATCGGACTGTACTTCAAAGATGCAATATTCATAACAGATTTAGAAGGTTATTACGAATCCATGTAAATAGTTCTTTTCACGTGAATAGAAAACATATGAATTGTACATGAACGAAAACAAGGATAAATCGTTAAATAGTATTCATAATCGATTGTTCAACACGAATAAGTTGAAAAAAGTGATTATCTGACAAGCTCATTTTCAATGGATAGCTTTATGTAAGATTAAAACTTATCATGGTTTATTAAATTCGAAAACTTTTGCATGTGTTTCTAAATGAAAGTCATTCAGTGCTTATCGGTGATGAAACGGAATAATTCAATTCTTGAAGAAATTATGTTTTTCTTTGTGGTTGTCTCGTGCATCAACATGTCAAAATAACTTGGCTAAAGCGCATGTTTTTCTCACAGGTGACAATTTGCTTGGGAATAGACTTGTTTGCATTAGAAACTAGTTTTCTCGACCTTAGACAATCTCTAAATAGTTGGTATTGAATTTTTTCACTTTTTCAGGATATAGAAGTCGGTTGAGTATATATCTATACAGAGCTGTTGTCACTGCATCGATTTCAGTCATTTCTATATAGCGTCGATTCGATACATCGAGATGTGCACCATCAGCAATTAGTAAGGAAAAAATCGAAGTCAACATTCGAGTTCATTACTAAAATCGAAATTAGTTCATACTCTCGATGAATAGCTTGTTATCTGTTTTTCGGTTCCATTATCTAAATAAATTCTATTCAACGAGAGAACTCAACATCAGTAATAGCTTTTTGCTATCATATACTCATGCGTTGTAAATGTACTTTTACGGTACGACCCTACGTCATGGGTGGCTCGTTCGTATATTATACTATAATCAAATGAATTATAGTTTTGAAAACGAACGATGCGAAGGGTGGTCATCGGAAGTAAACCAAATTTTTGTGAACCAAAGTCCACCATTGTCGACGCGTTGAATTTTGAATCATGTTGACAGTGATGGACTTCGGTTCGCGAAAATTTGGTTCACTTCCGACGACTGCGAAAGGGTGAATATGAGCAAACACAAAAAGGATTCTTCACATGTCACCACGATTAGACACACATTTCTTGTTCGCAAACCAAGTCAACAAATAGAACTTGACATTAAGTATGTTGCGTCTTTCAATACTGGTATCGCATAAAAACAAAAAGATTAAGTAGAGATGTCGTCGAGACTCAAGATTAAAAAGAAAAATTGTGCAAAAAAACTTTGTTGTTCCTGTAAAGGTGAATGATTCAATGGGAAAGAAATGCAACAGTGAGTCATCGCTGATGAAAAGAAGTCCTTCGTGTTTTTGTCTACAAAACATCAAGAATTACTTAAACTGATCGCATATTGATTTGATTTATTTATTTATTGATTGATCAGTGAAGGTTCAAACTTTGAAAATTCAATTGTTCAGTAACCTCTGAACTTCGATGTTCTATCTTTTATCTTCCAGATCGTTACGAGCATTGATCTTCAAGGATCAGGCTTGACAGAGCGGTTGACCAGTATGCGTCATCGTTTATATTTCTTGACGGGAAAAAGTTGCATCAACTCTTTGATTAATCGTGCATGCATCTGAATCACTGTGGATATTACCTCAACATTTGCGTAACACGATTCAAGTAGTATAGGCCAGCATGATTAGTAATGACTGACGGAGTCAAAAAGAAAACAACTGGTTTATTGATTTCAACGAAATTCATTACTGAAGTCTCAGTAGTTGTTTCTCTTTTCGGTTGAATTACACGTTTTGCTAATTTTCCGTATCTTTCAAACTTACTTCGAAAATGATTACAAAACGAATAGTTTGTCTTTTAAAATATCAGACAGATGTTGATGTGTGAAGTGGCTCAGTGTTTTTCCAATGTGTCGCATTTTAATCTCACAAAGTTTTATTATTTAAAGGTGGCGGGGTGTCATGACTCCCTAAGTTTCTAATTTAATAGGCTCATTCGATAGAGCATCATATTTTTACATATGTCCTCAAATTTTGACGTTATCTGCATATATTTAATCTGAGTTATAGTCAAAACCAGACTGAATCTTTGATAAAAATTTGTCCCTGGATGTGCCCAGTTAGAGACTGGTTTCGAGCATAAAGTAAAAGCAAAACCAAACTTTTTATACATGAATCGATAGAGAATTTTTCGCTCTATCGGATTCATTCTGAACAAGCTTGAGAAAAGAATTCTTTTATACCGTTTGGTAGGTAATACCTTAGCGCGGACAGCTTTTTATCGTGTTTTCTTTATCATGACTGTGCTTAAAGATACTTTCTTATATATCATTTGATAGAGCATTTCAAAATCTACAAAATGGTATAAACATCTTCAAGAAAAAACATACATCTCACGCTGTTCTTGCTAGACCAAATGTGCTTATCTTTGAAATTCTACGAGAAATCTTCAATAACTACTTAATTTCACCATCAAGCATTGTTTTTGATGTAAAATAAATATGATATTTGAAATCAGCATTAAAACCTGACCAAGACAGCACTGGTTTCGCACGGACAGCTTTTTTNAAAAAAGCTGTCCGTGCGAAACCAGTGCTGTCTTGGTCAGGTTTTAATGCTGATTTCAAATATCATATTTATTTTACATCAAAAACAATGCTTGATGGTGAAATTAAGTAGTTATTGAAGATTTCTCGTAGAATTTCAAAGATGAACACATTTGGTCTAGCAAGAACAGCGTGAGATTTATGTTTTTTCTTGAAGATGTTTATATCATTTTGCAGATTTTGAAATGCTCTATAAAATAATATATAGGAAAATATTTAAAATCATAATCATGGCTTTAAAAACACGATAGCAACTCATTCATGTGTAAAAAACCAGTGTATGCAACAAAGTATTCACTATCAAATGATATGAAAAGATTCTTAGTCCAAATTCAATCAGACTATATCTAATAGAGGGAAGAATTCTCTATTGATTCTTGTATAAAAAGTTTGGTTTTGCTGTTACTTTATGCACGGAACCTGTCTCTAACAGGACACATCAAGGGACAAATTTTTATCAAAAAATTCAGTCTGGTTTTGACTATAACTCAGGTTAAATATATGCAGATAACGTTAAAATTTGAGGACATATGTAAAAATATGATGCTCTATCGAATGACCCTATTAAATTAGAAACTTAGAGGGTCACGACACCCCTCTTAAACGATAGGAATACATTTGTGAGCGCCCAGCATATTTACGTGTTTAATATTTTAGTTTTGTATGAATTGCACTCAAAGTTTGTTCTAGACCGTTTGTGTCTATAACTTGGCCTCTTTTGGTAGCTATTGATAAGAGTAAAATATAAGAAGACTACAGATTTTATTCTAATCTTCTATATTAATGTAATTAATATTAATCATACTCAGAACTTCTGAATCGATCATAAATGCACTCTGCTTTTCTCGAAAGATTTACTTCAATTAATCGATTTAGCTATGGTTGGAACAAAACTAATACGGTATGCAAAAATATGTGGGAAAAATTATGATCGTTCGTTCCAGAAAAAGTTGCGAAACTCAATTTGATATCGATATCTAATTTTTTGAGTTCATGGTCAATCTATACTTTTTCTATTTCATGAACTTCTATACAGTAGAATAATTGAAAACTGAATAAAATGATGTGAGCAACCTTGGCAAGTGTTGAATTCTCTTTTATCATGATTGTTTAATTAGGCATTACATCGGATGAAAAACAGTTGAAGAGGTCAACAAGTACTCACGATCACGAGCTTTTCTTCCAAGTGCGTACAATAATAAAAATGAAAAATGTTGTTCGAACCATGAAGTTGCTAATTGCTTATTATTCTTTTTTCTTATCAACTTGTTTTTATCCGTTTGAAATATGTATGTAAATCTCCTAGATTTGTTTTCATGGTTAGGTCAGAATACTCATTACAAACTCAATATGATTTTCAAGATTTTAGCCCATATGTTTGGATTGTTTCCTTTCTTGTCTATATCCTATTATTAGAAATGTGCAGGGTAAACTTTTCTCTTATCCGGTACCCTGATAAAGGCATTTTTCTTTACCCTTTGTCCTACCCTACCCTGCAAAAAGTTTTAGATTTGTTAACCCTACTGTACACTGTAAACTTTACATTCTAATATCTTTATGGCTTGTTATTCTTATTTTTCCTTACTCCGTAGAACCTACCAGCCATGCTTTAAGGTTCATCGAAATTACTCGTTTTGTCGCATCGTATGTAGTTTTTGAAAATTTTTTTGGACATATTTACAAATAAAAATCGTTGTAACAAAGTATGAATTTAAAGAAAACAACACAGAAACTGAAATACAATCGATTGTTTTCACCGACGTTCGAACTTATATCATTGCTACATAAGTACAATATACTAATGTGTTTTTGTGATTGAATTACGGTTGGTTTGTTTATTTTACACATGAATAATGGTTCGGATATGCCGCTCGAAGTTAGTCACCTTCTTAACAACTCAGCTAAGAAAACGTTTACTTTAATTTTCATGATTTTTTTTCTTTTTCTTACTCAAATTTAATTTATTGGATTTTTACTTCGACCATATTGTACTCCACTTCTCCGAATGCACACTCTGCCCCTACCATACCGTTCTCAGTCCTTACCCTGCCCCTAACCTACCCTGCTTGGTGCTTACCCTGCAGGGTAGAGTAGGGTAACCCTGCACATCTCTACCTTGTATATCCAATCATTCTTCTGCGTTTCTTTTCTTAAATTTATATAATTCAATCATATTTTAATATCTCAAGTTCTTTATTCTCTACCTCGAAAAATTCACGACTTCATATTTAAATACGAAAGAAAAAGTATTGAAATACATATCAATGCGGTTAATAATTAGAAAAAAATTGAAGCAGTAAGTAAACTATGAGAAATATTCATCGCATTTGCGATGTTGTTACAGAATTTTGCGTTGAGTATTGCTCGTTGTAGGCGTGTGACTGTTGCATTACGTAGACCTAAAACATGTAAGTAATATACTTCGAATGGAGGAATAAAAAACGAAAACAATGAAAACAAACCATGTCAGATGGATCCATATGATAATTATATGGGGGATAACAAAGAACAATACGTTTATGACCACTAGGTATTTTATTCACATCTATCGTTGGATCATTTCGAACAAGTACATCTAATAAACGGTATATACCCATAACAATCATATGAAAACGTTGTATAGCTTCACAAAATAATACACTGAAAGTCACTGGATTCGACTATCGAATAGAGCAAAGCAATATATAAATATATATATATTTAAATAGAGAGGAAGGACATTTTCTTACTCGAAAATCAATATCTGGTATTAGTTCTCGAATTTCTACAATAGCAACTCGAGCACGGTTTCGTTTTTTTAAAATATCTATTGATTCACATTGTGTAAAACCACCACCTTCTGCTAGAATTTCTTCTAATTGTAAATCGACACCTCCCGTTAAAATATTTCGAAGTAAATTCACTGCATTATCATTATAGTAAGCCTTGATTAGCAATAAATATATTCTTTTTATATATTCAAAACAAAAAATAACTAGGGAGGGAAGAGGAACATAATAACTTACACAACTTAAAATACAATCAAGTACACTGTCAGCAAATGCAGATCCTTGAAAAATGAAATAGAAGAATAGCTGGATAGAAATTAAGTAGAATAAAAAATGTCAATCATTTCTTACCAGATGCAAATGGTGTTGTTAAAAAGAATTCTAATTCAACTTCATCTGTATCACCTGTTCATATCAACAAATCAATTTCAAGTTTTATATTTTAATCAAAATTCTACCTTGCTCAACATATTGAACATTAGAATCGATGGCTAAAAAAGAACATGATTCGAATTAATTTTCGTTGTAAAATGAAAACAACAGTGTCCATATATTACTTAATGTTGTTAATGTACGAATTTTATTTTGGAGTAAAAACATTGTTGGATTGGTATTTACATCGTATGAATTTTGTCCTGTTAGATTCATTGCGGATACGAATCCAGCTGATTTCATTTCAATTTGTCGAATGTTCAAAGTACATAGTACAGATGTTTTATCAACTAAATATGTATCTTGATTTTCACGATCTAGTGTTGATATAATAACGCATTGACGACAATCTTGAATGCATATCAATTGTAAATTATATGGATTACTTGGTGAACCCTAATTAACAAAAATAAAAACAGTTCTTTAATATTTATGTAGAATTCATTTACTGTCGAAAATCAAAGTTTATTCAATTCATGTAGAATTCAAATGTCAAATACGATATTACTAGCAGCAAGAAGATCTTTCTTATTTGTCCAATATTTTCGTGATTAGTATGTACGTGTTGTCATGATTTCACGCAATAGTCTAGTAGTTTATGCATTGAATACGAAACTTTTGCTACTATGAAATTTGTTAACGTATCCTTAGTAAGATCTGTTTAGTTTCTGCACGTTGTCTGGCATACTTTGATACGACACGAAACTGATAGTAAGTAGTTGATATTTACGATTGTCACTATCTTACAGGGAATCGGTAAAAAGATTCTGATGAAAATTTAACTATGTCGAGTATTGCTCTACACGAATGGCAGGAATACAATCATGGCCCGCCACTTCAGTGACTCTAAAGATTGCCGAATGAAATCATAGTTAATATAAAGTGACTCTGAGAATGTGGTTTACAAACATAGTCTTTACATTAAGAATATAAATATCAGGAAATGTTGATATCATATCCCATTCATTTTTGATATAATCAATATCTGATACAAATATAATGGTCGGTAATTCGTGTCGATGAAATGAACTAGCACGTAGCGGCATAACAAAATTTCGTAAACCAATCGTTGGCGATGACTTGTCGGCATGAAGACACACAATCACATCTAAATTATGTTAAAGTTAAATTACTGAGAGCATAAGAAAACAAAAAATAACAGTTGAAATAATTTTAAATTTTAATACGAAGGCTTATGATCTGAAATCTTTCGATTCATATGTTCTGTTAGCGAGAGCAAATATCGAAGATCTGGCGTGCATGGATAATTCTTTCACACGTACTACGTGTATAGTGGTAACAGGATGATGAAAGCTATTTGTTATGATATGTAACGTGTTTTTTTCGATACGCCTCTTCTTCGTTTCGGATGTCTAATTGTTATAAAATATCAGAATGTTTAAAAATATTGCCGAATAAGTTTAACGAAAGTAATTTAGCTCGATCATTTCATGAAACCTAGTCTTGATTTACATACTTACTTGTTTATATCTCATCTATTTCAGCTACGCGTAGACATTCAAATAGTCAGAAACAGAATTCAAAGAAAAACAAATCTATTGAACAAGAGAAACTACTTTAATTGTATCACGGTCGCATAATAAATAGTAATGCTTATCAAATTCGTACCATTCATTAGATCATGAATCCAAGAATGATCAAACGTCAGAGAAATCAAGAACATCGCTTGTATTTTTAGGACATATAGAGAAAATGTTTCTTCAAATATCTGTATTAGTTATTTCATTTTGGCATGACTTATGTCTACATCATCGTGATAACTATCCTTTTAATTGTTATAACTTACGATCTTGAAAATGAACCGGATGTGATGGTTTTACAAACTCTATTGGCTGCATTGTCGGAGATTTATCAGTTTTCATTGTATTCTGTCGACGAAATGCTAGACGACGTTCACGTAGAGATTCCATATGCTATGATAAATAATATTCATATCATTATTCGTTTCATTTTAGTCTATACTACATACAAGAACAGCTTCTTCAATACGTCGTGGTGGTGTATAATAGAACATTCCAGTCGAATCAAAACTCGACATATGTTCCTCTGATATTCTAATTAATGAAAAATAAATTAATAAAAACAAGATAATTGAGTTCGATTGTAAAATAATATGAATAAAACAAAACAAAAAAAAACGCATAATGGCAGGACTTACATGCGAGGGAATAGATATACGAAGCAAAACACATGACAATATTCGGTGTATACACAAGCAACATAAGTATACAATAGTCAATGATACGCACGGCTCATTTGAGGTCAATGACACAGAGTCTGTTGGTTCCGGTTGAGAGAGAAGTAAGGGACGACGAACATCAGTTTCCACTAAACGTCTGAAACAGTGAAATAGGATTCTTCCGAAAACGAGAATCTTTTTTCAAGTGTATTCAACTTACACGATAGTGCTTTTATTTTTCTCTTTTCCAAGGGATATCTGACTTGCTCGCAATGTTTCATCCAATACGGCTTCGTCATAAACTATTGTAAATAAACAAATATTTCGTGTTTTATTTGTTTTAGAACTTCAGACAGTTTCATATAGAAAAAAGTGATTATTATACTATTGCCTTGATTTACATCTACACTAAAGACTACAATATAGTCAGAACTTAATGTATACTCAAAATGTAAAACATGATGCGTCGTGATGAATGAAATCACCGCATCTGTTATAAGAATCGACATTAAAAATATGCAACGATTATCATAAATTAATTTTGGTAATTAATTTAAGATTGATGTTTGAGAGCTTATTGAAACATCCGAGTCGATTTTCTGAAGATAGTCTCCTTAGAAAACAATTCTAGGATTATTTTCTTTCTCTTACATATTCCACATAAGAATAATGAAGCGATAGAAAATATAAGTAGAACACTTGTTGTTCAAATGAATTTCGCAAGATAAATATATTACCATGTCGACATCGTTTCATTCGTTTAATTTGTGTTCCTGTAAGTCGATCAATATCAGGATAGCACACAGAACAGTAATATTTCACCCTAACAGCATTAAATTCAAATAAATTTAGGAATACCAAAAAAAAGATTGATTTCAATAGCTATTAACCTTTTAGCATCTTCACTTGAACTACAAACCATAAATGCTCGAGTACCACAAACAATAGTACAATCAGATTTTGGTGCAACTTCAACAGCCATTCTCGTATTTCCATTTTCATCTGTATGTTTCATTTCAACACCCAGTATCATAACTCGAAGTTTAAAGCACATTCTTTAAGAAACCAAAATGAATGTTTTGAATATCGAACAAAAATAGTGATCTTTAATAAAAACAAAAGAAAGAAGAAACGTACAGAGCTGCATCCGTAAATGATTTTCCATAAAACGAACGTGGTAATTCTTCAAGATACATTTCCATGGCTGCACCTCGATGATATAATTCACGCCAATGCCAAGATTGCGCCTAAGAGAATACACATAGTTGAAGAATTTTTATTTTGATGCAGACTATAAATCCTACAACAGCATAACTATACAGAAACTTACACTCATGTCACTAGGATTTTCATGTGTACAGCAGAAATGTTGCTATGAGAAGAAAATGTAATCTCATGAAATTCTTATTGAAAATCAATACCAATACGTCAATGTTTCACAAAAACATTTCATGCAACAGTCTACATACAACAGAGATTCAATCTTTCTTTTTGCTTTCAATATAAAGAAAAAGAAATTAATCAACTAAGAATTCATTAATCCATTGTAATGATTGAAAGCCATGTATTTTAAGAACCTTGATGAATTCATTCTTTTGCACAAGAAGATTATTGTTAATTGTCTTCATTAAAGAAAATTATCTATTCTGACATTCATTATTTCTCTTTAGACAATAATTAACCATCATAAGTAAGAATTGTTGTTTTTTTTACAAAAATTCTCTTCGTATTAATAGAACTTTTAAATTATTTTAAATGATATTTTTCGAAATTTTTTAAATAAGATAAAATGTACTTTCGAATAGATTCATCGCTGTATTGCTATATCGTTTTTCTTCCAAGTTTCTCTCGTTTATTAATAATCTATCAGTTCGAAATCTTCATTCAGGATTCGTATTATCTCATTATGTGACAAATAATATTTTTTTTTTGAAAATCATATCTCTAACGAATGAATTGATGTGAAAATTTGATTGTATCAATAAGATAAACATAGAAATAATCATTACTCATGTAATGATATATCTTCGCTCGTAAAACTGGAATTTTAAAAGTCTTTAGAATAATATTAATCTTTATATTAAGAAATTTTCTGTCTAAAACCAGATAGATCTTGACAGAAATCTTCTAATAATTGATGTGTATTAATTTTAAGATATGATTTCGTTGCGAAAAGTCTTAGATTATATTCAATGCGAAGCTTGTATCATGCTACACATATAAATGTATATCAAATCTAGGGATTATCTACTGTTCCTATTTTTCACATACTGATTCTTGTATTGGACGAGTTTTGTAAGCTGACATTCGAAAAATATTTGTCATCTAGAAATAAATTAATCTATAGAAAACCTATACATTTAAATAAACTTAATGAGTACCATGGTTGAAAATCCTGGTACAACACAGGACATTCCAATTAAGCCAAGTTTTAATTCAGCAATACAAATTATTTCATCACCATCTTTTGCACTCCAACCTGGTATTGATGCAACATTCATCTTAAAATAGTTTTATCTATTCTACATTATACATATTCATTTTTTATATATTTTACTTTGTTTTTATAATGAAGAAGTTGTAATAAGACTCGAGTACGTTGATTGAAATTTTTTAAACTAATTACTCGCATTATATTTGCAGAATCATCACCGTCAGGATCTGGACATTCTTTATCAGCAATTATTAAACATGCTGTTGCTTTATCAACCTTTTGTAGTGAAAGAGGAAAAACCAAACAAACAAGTGCTTACATTACATTTTGTTTTGTATTTTTATCGACTAAGTATATACCTGAACACGATGTAAATCAGCAACATTCATAACACTACCGACAAAATATTGTACTTTGGTGTAGTATCGTTTTAGTAAAGCTTCCATTTCAATATCTGGAGTTTTTCTTTATTTAACAAAAAGAAAATCATATTATGAGAATTATTAAGTTTCATTCGTATTCCTAAGAATGATCATATACTTGTTTATTATTATAATATCAAGTTCTTCAGCTTGATCACGATCTTTATGTAAGAAATCACGAAGAAAGGATGTCATAGAATGTGCTGTTATATGCCCACAAATAATGACATGACTAAAAATGAAGATAGAAATAAAATTTTCAAGATACTTTAACTATTCAATATTCTCTATTTGAGTTTTTTCGGAACCTAAACGAAGTTTTTTTTTCCGAAGAGCTTGTAACTGTAACAAGCGAGAACGTAGATCATTCTAAGAACTAAAATTCACTATTGACTGTTTACAAGTGTTGTACTTGAACTGGAAGCGATTAATCGGAACTTAACAATGAATAACTTTCTCATCTTGAATTGATGATGATTATTATTGAATAGAACATGCATCGCATCAAGTCGAATGCATTGTTGAGGAAGAAAAGCCTTCAATCAATCATAACCTTTTATTTCCAGATTTGATTCCTTGAATTACTTATTATTACTACAGCGTGTTTTCCCTGTTGATAGTAGTTTTGAAATGAATGATTTAGTTCAATTTAGAAATACAAAAATGACTGATTTTCAAATTTTAACTTCAAATACTGATTATTTCTTGGCAAATATTTTAAATCTTGCCATTATTCGTAACTTGGCATCAAACTCTAATACAAGTGAATTGCTTATATCGCTTGAATATCGGAGTAAATAAATTGAAACTAAACAAGAACAAAAACAATCGTACAAGTACATAGTATTCCATCAGTAGTAAGTTAATTTGATGCAGTCGTGTCAATACATACGGAACTCATTCCGACCATCATGAAAGCACGCATACTTCCAAGTCAATATTGATTGATGAATGAGGAAATTTCAGCTGCTCATTGCTCTGCCGTATGATAAGTATCTTATCTAACTGATTAATGACAGATATTGATAGTAGTTTTTAAAAAAACTGACTCAAAATTAAAAATATATTCAAATAAAACAATCGAAAACATCGGATTATTTTACATTAAGCTCGATGCGTGTAATGTGTAGTACTGAAATCGAAAAGAATTAAGATTTTTCATATGCATATGCTTTTTCTATCATGATATCTTATATGACGTATAATAATAAGATTATTGAGGCAACCGTTTTTTCTAAAAATTGATTTCATTGATAATCGAAGGAAATCAATAATTAATTTCGATTAATCTTTTTTTATTCATTGAATGTATTAATACGAATGTATAATTTAGTTATATATTTTTTTTCCAGAATTGCAAAGAACTTCAAGTAATACTTCAAAATAAGGAAATGCTTGAAGACATTGTTTATTTTTCAACTGTTCATATCGAATTTGTGACAACGTGTTCTCTGTTATTATCTAATTTACATATCATCAATTATGTTCCACTCTCATATAGCTATGCAAAAAGAAACAACATCAAATTCATTTTCATGTATGCTGTTGATTGTGCAGCATCATTTACTTCTAATGCATTTTTTTCCCTAAAGACTAATGAGAGGATGTCTCCCACTGATGTATACTGTTCTCAATTATATTTTGTCCATATGTGGAGAATATACATCTAAGAGAGTACCTAGAAAGCTTTTTAATTGATAATATTTCTTTCACAGGATGTGACTACTTTATAGATTTCTTAATCTCATATTGAATATATGTTTACGAACGACCTTGAACTCTACAAATGAATAATGTTTCATTTTGAAAGTCATTTATTCAACGTTTTTTTTATATCCATGATGCTTAGCTAGATAGAAACGTCAGTAAAACTGACATAAACTGCAAAGAAATTTCCATTAGCTGATAAATCTCTGAGGATATAGCATAGGATAATATGTATTAGAACGAGAACAGAAAATACTTCACAGAGAACGACTTGAATTAGTGGGAAATGATCCCCTATTCATTAGGCTGTATGTGAGCAATGAATAGGTTTCAACATCGTTATGTGTTCGATAAAATTAGATAGTCAAATTGTCTATTAAATCTGATTGTCTTCAATTATATGCATCTTTTGTTTTCGTTTTTAATATATTTAGTTCTCAAGGGAATTCTTCTTTGTAGAATAATAGCACGAAAGGCAAATCATGCTAATTAGCGAATCAGAAATCAAATTAGAAAAAAAGAAAGATTTATATTTACTTGAAAGAACCATCTCGAACGTCCGCAACATTCATTCTTACCGTTTGCCTTTTACGAGTCGATAACGACCAGAATATTGTCCATTTGATCCAAATAAATTTGAAAATTCTGGAATCATTGTTGCAAAAAATGCCTATAATAAAAATTACAAGTCAAGAAACAAATCAAATCTATGTTCTAAAATATTTTACCAAACCACCGATCAAAAATAGAAGCATGAAAAATTTTCCAATGTATGTTTTACAAAATACATCTCCATAGCCAACCTTTAATAATAATAAAAGTACTTATTATTTTTGTTAACGTAATAACAAAAACACTTTTATTTATATGTACTGTGGTCATTGTTACAATCATAAAATAGATTGCATTGAATACGTCTAATTCTTGAGCATTCTCAAAATTACAAAAAAAATCTCCAGAATTTTCAGCTAGATGAACGGCACCGGCAGCTGCAAACCATACGGCAATAAAACGTGAAGCTAGTTGTACGATACGTATTGAACGTGGTCGTTCAATTAAACCCATATATTGAAGAATATCGGGTATGTTCATTATACGTATTGCACGAAGAAATCGAAAGCCTATTATTGTTGTCAATAAAATTCAATAAAGATCAAAGATCGACTCAACGTCATAGAAATTTTACCTATCCAATTTCGATTCAGATACAATGCAACAAATGACGGTGGAATAGTAAACATATCAACAATAGAATATAGACTAAACCAAAATCGTCGCTTATGTTGTGAGGCAGTAAACTAAATTTAAATAGATTTTCTTTTGTTGTCATTCAACATAAATATAAAACGCAACAAACTCGAAGGAAAAAATAAACTAGGAAGAGAATATTTAAGCCAAGATCAGCTTGCATCGTAAATGATTTGTTAAATTCAGTACATGATTCGATAAACCTAAATAGGAATATATTTTATTAGAATTTTATTCATTTCCTTCTTCTTTGCAATCTATCCAAATAAACTTGATAGAATTACAAACAAACAAATCGACCCTTCAGTTAGACAACCATACATGAGCACTATGATTCTCTCAAGAAAATTACATTAACAACTATTCAGTCATCAATTATGTATGTATTTCAATGGCCCATAGCTATATATAGGATTTTTTTAAATAAACATTCTAACCACGTTTAAGAAATGATTCACTATTATTTTATCTTTCATTTCAAATATTTCCTTAAGACATTAGCCATGAATAGAACAGTGCTGTCTTGATTTTAAAATATTTGATAGTATTAATACCATCTGTTCCTTAGGACATATCTTTGTGCGATAGCACAAGCTGTTCTTACTTGAAGACGGAAAAAAAATCATTTCTTGCATTTTTCTATCAATGACTTCGTTTCAGGCCAAACAAAACACTCTTGCTTGATTAATCTTCGATTAGTTGACACGTCATATGTTAGTTTACGATGGGTAATCCCATGAAGCCATAACTGTGTAACCATATCGAACTACTTAAAGAATATGTATCCAGCTACTTAAATAATCATTAAGTTGCACCACGATGAAAAATGCGAATCTTTTGTCCCTGTACACCGGAAAATAGTGCGCTAATAGAATAAGTAAATCTCATGAGAAATTAATCTTTTCGATTCTTTCTGATCTATTCTTATATACGGAAAATAAATATAAATTATTTTTCATGATAACTCACGCGTTTTTTGTGTCGACAAAGTAAAGTGCTAGTGAAGCAATGCTACAAACAAAAATGACGCCAAACTATTCGAACAAAAGAAAAACACAACTAAATTTCATGAATAACAGCATCAAAATTTACAAACCAAAGTTTTCCCCATTTTCGTTTGACCAGATATCAAATTATTTTCCCATTCTTTGATAGCTTGTAACCAACTAAAATAATCTTCACTTGAATCACGTTTCGATGGATTCGCGGATGGCCATAACAAACTTGTTCGTCTTGTTGAAAACTATGAGAATTGAATTTTTTTGTTTTTTCGTCAAAAAGAAAAATAACCAAAAGAAGCTTTCTTCTCTAGTTCTTAAGTTTAACATTACTTCGTCTGCACGACCAATTTGTTTGATTGTTGAAAGAAGTTTCAATCGACTTTGTTTTACTACTAATGCTTTGATAAAATCGTATATTAGGATGATAACCCAACCCCCGAAAAGAGTGAATAACGATGAACATAAAAATGTTGTCCACATCCGTTGTCCATTGCATAATGGATCAAGACTTTTTGCTGCAAAGTCGCTTGGTGCTGTGGGGCAGTTACCCATGTTTCCTTTTTACTGAGTTCTTATCAAAATGGAAAAGAAGCCATAGAACAGCTAGATCCGGAGAATGCATGTTAATATTGCAGTATTTTCTCATTGGTTCACGTTCTCAATCAATAAAATTATACTACTTGTTCTCTTTGATGATCAAGGCAGAATGGTTGACATCTATAACACAGATACAAATCTTAATGAACTCGACATGAAAATGATATTTTTCAATGTAATGTTATAAAAATCAATCATAATTCTATCGATCAATAAATATTTTTCTGTTGTCTTATTCTCCTCTCCATGTATGCTTTCATAAATAAAACGAGTAAAGAAACAACTATTAGACGCATGTTCTTGAAAGCTTCATATATCGAAATCTGTTCATTATGCCAAACAAAATACGTTTTTGTATAATTTGCAAACGGTATGATCGTAAAAGTCGTACAAGTTATACACGCATCTACACAGCTGAACGTCAAACAAAATTACTCGAAGGTTATCGCCGCCGATATAATGGGCAAGAATTAAGTCAACCTATTTTAAATCAACTCGTTCATCAAAAATGTTATAACAAAATAGTTCAGGGTGTATTATCAGCTGATTCGAATGATCCTGTACCATCTATCGAACAAAACCAGGAAGACAACGAAGAAGACCACGATCAGGTTAGCGATTAGAAATTAATAATAAACGGGAAAAGATAGTAGCCGTTCGTTTTTGACAAGTATTCATTTAAGACAAGAAAAATATGTGTTTATCTACAATGTGACAATGAGGCCTTGGTTTGACAAATGTCATCTATACTAGTATTGATACTACCTATCACACTTAGCTAAGCATACGAACATGTGTTGATAAGTTATTATCAGAAAGTTGCGTAGAAATTATAAATAGAATTATAAGTCTAAAAATAAACAACGAGATATAATAAAATTTCTCTTTTTCTAACAAGAGACACTCATTCTTTTCTAAATAGTGTTTTGATTCTTTATTTAAAATTCTGCTACTAAGCAAGAAATCATACGTCGTACTGGTTTTTTATTGTCAGATTGTAAATAATATTCTGTTTTCGCTCACCTATTTTTCTATCAGAGAAAAATCAGTAAGAGTAGTGTGTAGATAAAATCCCATGAGAAATTACTGAACCAATGAAAACTCGAAATAAACCGTAGCATAGATATGAATATCTATAATGAGAAGGGAAAAGAACAAACAAAGTAATAGTATAGAGAAAAAAGTGAAATATTTCCATAGGGACTCGATTAATTAACCTGAATGCTTTGCATTAGTAACAGAATTCTACTGAAAAGGCTTTTCTTTCTGATAGTTAAAATCAAAGCTACTGATAATTATTACTCTTGATATGATGAAGATAATCTGGAGCATATTATCGATTACGAAAAATTCATTTGTAAAGTTTCATAGATTATGAATGAACTTTCATAAGAAACCGTGGAAATCCTACTATATGTAAACAAAAGTTACTGTGAGGGTGCCTCCTCATAAAACTTTCATACTTGAAACAGAGCTTTTGTCTACGTAAATGCTCCAGTGATTCGAAAAATGCGAGGCGAAACTTTAACTCGCAACACTGATTACACCTTATGAGAGTTTATTCTTTCTACATGGATACAGAATTTTTTGGAAACAAGGACAACTGAAAGTAATATATAGAACATGTCCGGTTGTCTAAAAACGACATTTCTCTAGAAAAATTGAAAGTGTACGTTGATAATTACTTGAATTTGAACGATTCTGATCCAATAGGTGTACGCATTACTCATCGATATATAGATCAATACACATGAATTGATATGAACAAGCTTCAGCATGTTTATTGCATGGCCTTTTAAGAATATGTCAGAGATTCAAAAAGAAAGATAGTACAAAATTAAAGAATGAGATAATATTCATGTCAGCATCGATTTTATGAAGTCATATTCGTCTAAAATTAGACATGAAAGAAACTAGTCGTTTTTCATATGAGAACTTGGATTATACACCTGCCGACAATGTTGTTTTCGCATAGGAATAGTGAAATATGAATAGTACTCAGTCATTTGTCTCAAAAAGTATGGTTTGATTCGATATCGATACTTTTTAGACATCATTAATACAATTTCGTTCACGTATGCCATTACCATCAAATATCAATAAACATTTATTTGAACGTCGTCAACGTGTTTGCGCTATATGTAATCGTTATGGTTATAGGTCTCATAATAAAATGAAACAAATCGTATCAAATTTCATGGCAAATAAATTAGCTGAAGGTTTCTCCCATAGATATAAGCGACCCTATGGTCAATCGTTGCTAGATGCTTATATACACGAAACATGTTTTAGAAAACTCTATTCAAGTTATCGATATCATAAATCAAAGAAAGTAATGCATAGCAATCCTTTTCAATCTCGACAACGAATGCTTACTCAATCACTGTACTCTCCACATGTAACACGAAGTCGCTCAACTCTTAATAAATCATTAGTTGAATCCGAATCTATCGAAGATTCATCGACAATGACAACAGATGAAACAACTAATTTATCAATTGAACGTTTATTTTCTACATCATTCTATTCATCAGTAGCAACAGCAAATCCAAATATTGAACTTAGTGCTCGTTCGTGTCTTTTTCGACCATGTATGGAACGAGTAAGTTTCGTTTTTTGTTACGAATCTCGTTTTCGACTCATCTTATTACTTTTATTTTTCATGTAGCTCAGACCAGAAGAAATCGAATTTTATACAAAGCGAAAAACAACACCAGAAAATGTTGTTGTTAACAATGGTAATATAGTTTATTATCTTGTGAAAAGTTCAAAGTAGTATTTTTACTTCTATGTTTTCTGCTTCAGATCAATTATCGATAGTTCTATCATCTAACTTAGCTTCGACAACAGACGATTTATTGATTCATTCAAATCAAGATAATGATGTGCAAATAAGAGAACAAGATCACTCGCTGGATTGGTTACCAATACATGGCTTATCAGTCGATACGATGATTAGTAAAAAACAGAAAGTACGTTTCAATGATGCGAAATTTGAAGGAATCTATTTTAATACATTGATTAAACTAACGAGTATCATTTCCAGCTTTGTCTTCTTCAATCTCGCCATCGATCGAATTAGAAATGTGTAAGAATGCAAAAAGAAAAGAAATTATTAACTTAACTAGGAAGACCAGTCAAGTTTATCAATTTTACGACGACAATGTCATTTTTACACACATGAGTTTTTTCTTAAGTAAAGTCTAAAATATGTATGAAATTTAATGTTTCAATTTATTGAAACAGCTCGTGAATTACTTTTCTGAGTGCGTACAAAGTCAGTTCCAGAGCTGCGCGGGGCGAGACGTGGGACGGGACGGGACGAGTTTTGGATTCGTTCTGCGTCCCGCAAGGAATATTTTCTTCGTTTTCTAGCTGAAAAACAATTCTTTTTTGTGACTTTCCATCAGAGAAGTGTCGTCTTCGGTCAAAACAACTGCCTCAACCATGTCAAGCCCCAAAAGATAGTGTTATTATACTAATGAAGCAGTTCGGAAATTTTTGGTAAACCATGCCAGACGGAACGCGACGACTTTTTTGTCGTCCCGATGAGCTCTAGTCTGTTCTATTGATTGTCGTTGTATGCTAATTTGTGATGTATATAAAAAAACAGCTGATGATATACAACAACTTCGAATGTTTGATTAGAACGAAATGAACTTTCCATTCGAAATTAGTTGTAAATAAGTAATTAATGCACAGCATTTGTATTTCATCGGAAGAGTTGTCATCACTGAAAACCAGCATGTCAACTTCGTAATTTATTCGAAACTGACATAAGCCGACGGAGGAAGCTTTTTCGAACCAAATCTTTAAATTACACTCTAAATATGATGTCAATTCTGCGTTTTTTCTTTGCAATCCCCAAGTTTCCACATTCTAAAATTAAATTAGTATTGAGAAATACTACACTCTAGAAGTTTCAGTAGAGTCAGATATGCAATGTTCTTGCTACGTAAAAAAAGCACAAAATAGGTTTATGAAAGTTAACCTTGCTGTCATTTTATAGTTCATTATAATTTTTAGAATTGATTTATTCATCGATTTTTCTCTTACAATTAGATTTGTTTGACAGCAGCTAAAATTCGTCGTCGATATTTAAAACCACCACCATTAGCCAAACCAACAAATCCTCTTGTATCTGATCATACATACATCACAAATGTCAATGTGCGAAAAATTCCACCTGAATTAGAAGAATTGAATAATTGGTTAGTAGAAGAATTAAAAGCATCGGGCAATCCAATGTCGATGGGCGAAGTCGTTGTCAAATACAAAGAATTAATCAAAGAAGAAAATGCGAAAACAACACGTGAAAGTATCTATCGTGAGCGATTGAGAAATCATTTGGAAAAGTTCTTTTCCAATCAATTTATATTTGTTACACCAAATAAACGTGAAGGAACATTTATAGCGCTTAATGATATCAATCTATACGTTCGAATTGCTATTAAACATGCTAAACAAGAAAAAGAAAAAGCAACAGAAGTAAAATTTTCTTAGAAAAAGAAAAAAATATTTATCGAAAACTGTGATCATCTTCTTTTTCAGGCTTCAATTTTATCGACCGTTACTGTTCTGCCAGCACCCATCGATCATACCCGACAAACATGTGAAGCTATTATGAATGGCATAAATAAAATTCGTTTGTATATTCGTGATCCAAAACAAGTGAGTCAATCGCCATCCTTACTAATGCGCAATGTCATAGGTTTGATAACCACAAGTGAAAAACAGTACAATAAAATTTCACATCATTATGATTTTTATCGCATGATCGATGAAGATTTATTTGACAATAATGATAACCATAATAGTAATGGAAATAATAAAGTATCAAATAAATATGATAAAAATGTGCGTAATATGAGTTTAGCTGCTGATTTAATAAGTGCACGACATGACAATCGTTTATCACAAAAACATTTCGCATTAGCTGATAAATTTACAGAAAGTGGTTTTAATTGTACACCAAAACAAATTATAACATTATTAAATCGTTATGGTCATACATGTTCATATAAAAGTTATATGAAAACGAAAACATTAAAACAACGAACAACAAACGAGTTAGGACAAGAAATCATCGAAGGAATTGAAAACATAATAGGAAATGATGAGAAATCATCGGATTCAGAAATAGATTTAATGGAATTTTAGTAGTTCTATTTTAAGTAAAATGTTGTTTTTTTTTTCTTTTTCATCTGTAAATAAATGTAAAAATAGAATACAATGCATCCGATAGAAAGTTTATTTTCTGTTCACATAAATACATATTGTAATGGTATCGATTCATTGTTTCAGTAGTTAACTAGAAGCTAATCGATCAATCAACAGTTTCATTCGATTCTCTACCTATTTACAATGTTCATTTTTACTGAACAGTATTTCGACTAGGAGTTTATTCAGAATATGTTGATTAAAATTTTTTTATACTGGTGTCTCAAAGCGATTTGATCTGTGGGATTTTGCAGTTGTATAAGATTCAAATTAAACATCAGCGTAAAACTAGTTAGAATGAAATCGTCAGAAATTCTCAAAAAACAGACTGATTATTCGCAAATCGAAACGCAGAAATTAAATGAAATCTCTTAACAACGTTTGCACTAGATCACCTACGGCATATGTATGTATTCCTTTTGATAATTCATCGATGCCTATTAATCACTATAATGAAATTTTCAACTGATAAAATAACATTCTCTTGTCTCGAATCGAAACGACAACAATTGTAGAGATGATGTAATCATTGTCTCAAAAATCTGGATATTCAGTTAATCTGCTAATTTTGTGAAAGAAAATTCCGAAACTGATAACGCATCGAAGTACTGTACGATGGAATAAGAAATTTCATGAAATCAGTGACAAAAAAAACATCGAATCAAAAGTTAATAAGAATTGCTACTTCAATTAGAGTAAAAAATGCAAATATGTATAGAATGAAACGAAGATTTAATTACAAGCATCATCCTACTATTTAGAGAAACTATACTTTCATAGTGGGATTACCACAGTATGGCGTCAGAATATTAAATCTGGTTTCTTTCTTCGAATAGAAGTAAACATATTCATATTGATCAGACGAAATCAGACTAACTCGAATTCTTTTAGACTTCTACATCGAATAAGATTTTTTATATGTACTTATAATATCAACGAAAATGACATCGATTAGTTAGAGACTGTTCTTAATCAATACAACAGCGTACATTCTTCTGTTCTGATCTTTGGAAAGATTTTATTATTTTGCTTTTACACTGTTTTGATTACATGGCATGTAGTTTACTGTCAATCTTTGATTCCTACTTCTAAATGAAATCAGAATCTTAAAAAAATAATTTTAGTTATTCTATATACAAACTTTGATTGTTCAAGTTATGACAAAGAACTTAAAATTTCGTCATGCTTTTTATTAATAAAAACTAATTAGACTATATTCTTTGCTTCGTTTGAAATAATTCTCTGTATGAACATATTTGAGTAGCATAAACAAATGAAAAGAACGAATCGATTACACTACCCATTGAACTTACCAATGTTCTCAATCACCTATGTTGAACTCTTCATGCATAGAATTGTATGAGAGACTGAACTGTTCGATTGCTGATATCTTGATAAGACCACTAGTCAATTCGTTGAAGAATATATACAATGCTGCTACTGCTATCTATTTAGTATGGAAATTTTTAAACATTTCCTTGTGATAAAAATTTAATGACAAGAAACGAGCGCCATCTGAAACGTCAAGGATATTTATTGTGTACGGCCTGAGGAAGAATCGAATCCGATCTAATTTTTAGTTGAAGATATACATATATATATATATATATATAATCAGCTGATAGTCATTCGTTGATACTCTATGGTTTCGAAATACCTTTTGTGCTACTACTTCAATGCAACAACCAACTGCCTCAGCAGCACAATCTACTAGCATAACAATCGACGATATTATTTCACTTCTTCGTATAGGTACACAATACCAGTACAATGCTCGAGAACTTCATACAACGGTTTGTTGAAGTTTTCTTTCTTGTTGCAAAAAAATATTTCGTATATTTTTCAATTTTAAGAATGCCGCTATTGAATTAAATATAACTAGTCTGTTTGCAAAGGATTTTGATTATCAGGTATATTTGAAATTTTGTTATTGTTCTTGTTGTTGCTAATATCTTCATTTTATTGTGTATAGTTAATTTCTAACACAAATGGAGAATTAAGTTTATATTATCCGAGACGTATTCTTCTACCTACTGTTGATAAGTGGTCAACTATTTCTACCCCGAAAATTCAATCAACAACAGATATTCGTGATTTAATTGTTCGATCTCGTATTGCTCGATGTCGTTCACGTTTTGTTGTTCCTGTTATATTAATTGATGGAAAAGTATGTCGCTACTTTAATATTTATGTCTCTGCACGAAAGAGATTTCTTTTAAGTATATTTGTCGATCATCAACGGTTGCGTCTTGGGGTGAAGTGTATTCTCGTTCTGGTGTTGATCGTTTCTTAGATACGTCTAATCGAACAACGAATCCATCAATAATTGATTCTACAATGAATTCAACATCTGTAACAAATGACCTTGGTGGATCATCAAATATTGCTATTGTTAGTGAAACGGCAGCAGCAGCTGCATCATCGTCATCGAATTCCGAAGTACCTCAACAACAACAAAATATATTTGATAAACTTCGCGGAGCTGATATTGAATTATTAAAGATACTCGATGTTGATTCAATAGTTAATTTAATGGTTGAAAAAAGAAAAATCATGTTTGGTGTTAAGTAAGAAACTTAAATCATGATTAAAAGCAAAAAATACAGAACAATCTTTAATTTCATTCATCTTTCTTCAGTGTAACATCCTCTGAAAATTCAGATAAAGAAAATCGTTATAGAGATTTTCAATTATTAATTCTTCCATATCCAGGTAAGAAAAAATAGATTCTCTTCGTGAAATTTCCAATACATGTAGTTTGATAGGGTGTGAACATTTTCGAGATTTTTCACAACAAAAATATAATGGTGAATTAATGTTTTATGATTGGACCTTACCAATCAATGATTCGTCATTTCAAGTACCAGAATATCTTTCATCTCTCGTACGCACAGATTGGTCATTTTGGAAGGTAGTTTATTCAAATTTCTATTGTTAATTTTTCACTGTATTAATATAGTCATGGAATTCAGTAGATCTGACGAAAAATTATTTTCAATTAATTCTTCGTCATCTTGAAATGAGTATGATGATCATTCTGTTTCTCTTTTAATTAAATTGATATGTAAGAGGATAGTCTATTGATATTTTGCTAGATGATCATGGACTGCTCGTACACTGTATATCGGGTTGGGACCGTACACCATTATTTGTATCTCTATTACGATTATCACTATGGGCTGATGGATGGATTCATCAATCGTTGACTGTTGAAGAAGTTTTGTATTTAACTTTAGCCTATGACTGGTATTTATTCGGGTATGAAAGATCTTTGTTGGTATTTGACGAAGTCAGAAATACACTTTTTGTTTCGCTTCATAGGCATTGCTTGCCGGAAAGATTACTACGTGGTGAAGAAGTAATCCAAAAATCCAGATTAAATTGCATGGATGAACTTACTGTTTGTTTTTTGTAGATTCTCTATTTTGCTTTTATGCTACTTCCATATTTGGTTTCCGATGAATTTGTCTATAAGCAATCGAAAAAGTATGCATGTTTTGAACATATCGTTTGATCCGTAAGAGTCGTTTAATTAGTATCAAATAAGAAAGTTATTTTCCGACAACGAATGCCCGAATTTATGAATTATGATCGGAAAAAATGATCAAACTAATTTCGGCTCTTCAGTTAGTTTTTGAATACACTGAAGACGTTAGTGAATATTAGTTTAATCTATGTGTTGACATCGTTCTGTTTTGCTAACGTTTATTTTTGAAGTCATACAGATAATAGCTATAGGACGAAAAACTTGAATAGAAAAGTCATTAGTTTACTCGTAATAATGTTAACTATATCAATCATCCGATAGTGAGTCCTATAATTTAATACACAGTCTTATTGCTCACATTATTGATAGTTACAATGCAGAGGGTTTATGTAACGAAGATAATCATGATTTTTCTGTTTTCTTTTGTTACATTTGATAGTTATTCAAATAAGCCAATAACTGTTGCCTCAAATGGAAATGATAGTATTTATTCTATTAGGTAAAAATCATGAAAACATCATTCTCAATTTTCTATTGTAATAAAATTATTACAGTGCATTGACTGATATCGATAAGCTAAATTCGAATTCATCACCAATAAATCATGTAAATGATGATACAGCAATACATTTTAATCAAAATTCGGATGAAGTTGTATTTAACAACAAAATGGACTCGAACACATCAGAAATAAACAATGATACGAATTCGATATCAAAAACAATCCGTGAAGAAAAACTAGTTGCTGTTTCTCATCTTTTTCAACTATGCTATCGAATCGTGATACCGAATAGGCCACCGACAATTACTTCAAGTACAAATTTACTACAAGATAGTTTGAGTACATTCAATCCTCGACCTATCGGTAGTATTTTTTCTTTTCTTGCAATTTCATTGATATACTAAACGATTTCTTTCTGTTTAAGGACGAGAAATCGCTCGTTCAATAAATAATTTTATCGGCCAATGGCGTACTCAACCTCGTTGACACAACTGATATTGATTATTTTGTATAACCACATGTCATTCGTAAATCTTGTTCATGTTTCTTTTATTATTTCAATATTTTTTTTCTTAATTTCCTTTTACTGTGATTTCTTATTTTAATTGAATGAAAACACACACCTGACACTATGTCAAACACGACCGAAACCAAAAAGACGAATCATGTTGAATATTTTCTTTTCTTGCGAACTTTATTGTAATTTTTTTTCCATTCTTGTCAAAATCGATAGTTCAAAGTAAATTATATTTAATTTAAAAACAAAGATCAAGTAATGAGAACATGTAATGATTATGCTCATAATAATCTAACAAAGGAAGTAATTTACTTGATTAAATATATTGAACATGTGCAATCTCATGTTTTGATCTATTATTAAACAGTTAAGAAATATCAAAACTTATATAAATGTTTGAATGATGGTAAAAACTAAAATTTTTCTATTGTAAAATTTCGATGCATTCATTAATGAATAAGAATACTCTATTTGAATGATCATCGTTGAAAGTTTTCTTCACGATAGAACACTGATATTACTTTTAAAATCAAGAGATACTATTTGGACCTTGAAATGATTGAAAATCCTTATGATACGATATAAGAGTTTCCAGGAAAGTCCATGGATTTTTCTTACAACAGAATTTATGGAAATAGTATTTGATTCTCTCCAAACAAAATAGATTTCCGAAAATTAAATATACATCTTGCGACGAGCAAAATAACTTCTCACAAAGGCTATCGACGTTCCTAGAAGATAATAATAATTAATACAAACTTGATGAAGTGTACGATAAGATAGGTAACAATCATAGAAACCTATAATCATTACTGTCAGACAAAAACTGACTTCCCGCAAATAATAATCATTTTCCTCATATGGAATATTACTTCCTAGATAGCACCCACTTTCCGACACTATCTGATCGCTACAAAGTATACACACGCCAATCGAATCACAAGACTTCCTCTTCTAGTCAAACTTTTAATGAATACCATAAACTATTTTAAGAAGTACCGGCCTAATTCAAGGACAAATATAACTGGACATTAGGAAAAACAGATTTTTATAGTAGTAGGTTGAGTTTTTGATAACATCGCATATGAATGAAAGCCAATCTTTCAATACACACCACCTCATCTAGTCCTTTCACCATGTCGAGAATAGAATATTCTCAGTCTACAGTCAAACGCACGTGCCAAAGCTCTAAAGAAGGCCATGTAGACTAGACGAACGCGAAACACACACATGTAGTCCAACACACCAAGTGTACACGCCTCGAAAAGTTCTCATCGATCTCGCTCAGTGTTCGGTGCCCAGAGGGAAAGTCTAATTCTGGATAGCGATCTTGCTTTGCGATAACGAAACCTGTGTTCAGATAGAAACCGTTTACTCGAAATCCGAGACGGTGTTGGGGTAACAAAATCTGATTTCTCAAACCTGCACATATTTTTCCTGAAAATACACTATGAACATGATAGGCACAAAGAGCATAATGGGCATGATCGGCATAATCGGCCCTATTGAGTATCAAGGACATTCAGTTTCCGCAGAGTGAATGATAGCACATGTCTCTCTATGATGGATGACAAAAAGTGAGCAACCATGCAGTGCTTTTTGCTCATTATCCCCGCTCCCAGTACAGTTAACAAGAAATTAGTTTGTTGGAAACTAATAGAACGCATTAAATCTGAAAATCTATGAATAAGTCAATTTTCTAAACAGATATATATATATGTCGTAGGACAAATTAAAATCCAGTTCAGTTTTAAATCGAACTAGGACAGATTGAAATTTTAATTATTCCTAGTTGATTTTAAAATTTTGATCTCAACTAGTTGATATTGAAATGCATTGTGAAGTGAACTAGTTGACTTTACAATTTTAAAATCAACTAGGAATAATTAAAATTTTAATCCGAACTATCCATAGCTGACTAGTTCATAATGAAAT
>OENT01000006.1:182557-206271 GCA_900239685.1 Rotaria macrura
TATATATATATGTCGTAGGACAAATTAAAATCCAGTTCAGTTTTAAATCGAACTAGGACAGATTGAAATTTTAATTATTCCTAGTTGATTTTAAAATTGTAAAGTCAACTAGTTCACTTCACAATGCATTTCAATATCAACTAGTTGAGATCAAAATTTTAAAATCAACTAGGAATAATTAAAATTTCAATCTGTCCTAGTTCGATTTAAAACTGAACTGGATTTTAATTTGTCCTACGACATATATATATATACATACGAAATGGCTAATGATCAACCAGCATGATTGAAGTTGAGCGCTCAAATTTTCGGAGATGAAACAACAGATCTTGGTCATTTAATATTTTGATGAACGTTATCGTGGATTCTGCACTGATCTATCTCGCTTTGTTTTTAATAATTAAAAAACTAAATGATGGTTGCCAGACGAAATTCAGCTTTTTCATGTAAAAGTAGCTTGAAAAGGCTCTTTTTTTCTTATCGTATTTCATTAATAGAACCATTTTTTACATTTAAAATAGTACTAGTAACTTGAAATACAAATGAACATTGCTACTTTGATATTCTAAGTGATATTTCCAAATACGAAAGAAAATTTTACATCTGTGAAAATCGTCTTGAAAATTAATGTCTGTGTGTTACTTAATGTTTTGTCAATAGCGCACTCATTTTTCAAGCTGTGAATGTTTTCTCTAGACCATAAGAGAGCCCTATCTATTAGCTATAAAAGTACATCTTCCCAAAATTTATAAATATAGAGTAGTTGGCAGGATTAATCACTCCTTCTGTATCCCTCAAGAACTGAGGACCTTTTTTGTCTGCGCATTATATTTTAAATGTTTTAATCAATAGTAAAGTTTTATTTTCTTGAATAGTTTACATTGACTATGACCAATATCGGCTTGCATTTTCGTTGGATGAAATTCGATGTATTCTGAATGTTCCTTCTTACAATTCGACGAAACCTTATGCGTGCTTCGGATAGTTCAATCAAAATTCAATAAATTGTCATTGCAAACTATTTATAAGAAAATATCCTCCTAATCCTGAAAAAAAAGTAAACAATCTGATCTGTCACAAAATTTTTCTGTATATCACAACTACGTTCAAAAACTCTTGATCATCTCTGGCTCTGTTAGAGATTAAAACAAATATTTTCTCTTAATGTTTTACTATATTTAAAAATTTCTAATAAAAGCACAATATTTAGATCCATCAATTCTATGTAGCTAGTACTATTAATTTTTTTTTGTTCTTATTTTATAGTTAATTTCCAAATATATTATTCATAGTATCATAAAAGAAACAGATTACGTTTTTGTGATTATCTGTTTGTAATTATTTATGTCTATGGTACATTTCAACCGGTTTTAAGAACCTGAAACTTATACATTTTCATATGACTTCCAAACAATATTGATTTTCGAATTTGAAGTATCTTGATAAGTTTCTATCTAGTAGAGTACACCGTGCGAAAAATAAAAATTAAATAAATTACCAAGTAAATCCTTCTATACTAATTTATTTGATTAATATAAGCCAGCAAATCGTTCGAGAGCGTCTGATTTTACATTCGATTACATGATTTGAGTCTCAGTGACTGTTTGGTGGCTTCTTCCTGGCCATTGGATGACTCTCAGTATCTCACCCAGGTGACAAAGTCGTCGCAATTATTAAACAACAAAATTATTGTGCTTCTCGTTCAATAAAAAAACTTTCTCTCTCAAGAATCTTTTCCATAGGTAACGGCCCGCTAATATTTCTACTAGCAAGAAACTTTTCCGAATTGTTGACAGGGCACCATGAATCAACAAGTACACCCTGCAGATTCTCACGCTTGATTTTGACAGGTTGATTAAAATTCGTCACATGTACGACATCATCCTCATTAACATATGAAGCCCAGTGTTGTCATGACAGTAGTACAATATCCTAGGTCGTTCCTTGTATTTACTATTTTGTTTAATTTTGTTTAATTTCAATAAGATCACCTAGATTGGGAAAAAGCTCAGCAAAATGGCAATATCTTGACAATAATGATGTGATACAAAATCGGGTAATACCGAGGAAAAGATCTTGATATTTTAATTTCCTATGAAAAGGAAATTCTATTTGTTATATTCAAATTAGATTCAAGGCTGTGGAGATTAATGAGTCCAATCGGATCCATCTGGTCAATACAGTACAACCAAAAGTTTATTTCGTGTATTCAGATATAGAGAATGCTTCTGATTAGAACACATATTTTTAAATTCAAAAAGATCATTTCTTCTGAGCGATCTTTACGTGGGCAAAATTGAGTAGAGAAAAATCTGTTGAATCTAAAGATGCAAAAGTCATTTTCATGCCTTGAAAATTGATTGAGTGAATAGCAGTCGTTTGAGAATGATTAGATTTGTCCTTATTAAGCGCTCTATTCCTAATAAGAATAACAAACAAAGAAATGTTCTCCGATTCGAGCACTATGTACGAAATACATAGGAAAAAGAACTTTTCCAGTAAATGAAACGTTTTGATCTTTCAACTTCGAAATTTCTTTTTACTTCCACTAGAAGAAAAATTTTCTTGATCAATCGTGTATTAATATCCAGTGGTTCAACTGAATCGGAAGTCGTCCAACATGCATAAGTGACACTGATGAACTCAGCATTTTCTTATAGCTAAATGTTAGCTGCAGAACATGGGGTCAAGATAAAACTTAGGTGGGATGATGATGAACCCTAAAAATGAATTTTTTAAAACGTTTCTATCGGACTGTGCAAAAACGTTCTATTTTCCTCACCGACATCCTCTAAATTTCTTTTCTGTCAATGATATTCCACTATTTTATAATCCAGACGTTTCATGACAGCTTTTACAAACCCAGAAGAATCATTCCGGTAATCGGATTTCGATCGGATTTCGATCGGAATCCATTCGAAATGTACAGGTTTCTTATAAAGTCGACGAAATTCTATCGGGATCCCGGAGATAGAAAGACTTTCGGATCCTTAATGCTGGATTTTATTGGATTCGTCAGTAGGAATTTAACTTAATCCAACGTGAACTGTCAACTCATCTCTAGTAATGCCACCATGTACTAATTAGCACCTAATTGAGAAAATAGGGCTCGTCCGTCTGATCCCTTTGTTGACCCATCTTACGGAATTCGATCGAACATTTTTAGATTGATCAGATGCGATAAGATCCAGCCGAATTTGGTATAGGATTCATTAACTTATGCTAATGCCCGAAAATCAAAGCTCTGTATCTCTGGGATGGTCGGGTAATTTTGATAAAATTCTTCTACGTAGACTGCAATTGGAATCTAAAAAATTAGTCTATCACTAACGGAGAAAAAGCTGTGGAATATCGGTGAGAAAGTGACATTTTTAAAGAAAATTTCTTTGAATCCAATTATAGAGAAATGATTTGTAAAATCAGTTAATGTTTACTTTAAAGAATCTCATTAATTATGAACAACGTTTGAATCAAAATCAGAAAAGGTTTTTTTTGGCGGGGGGGGGGGGTTAGGAAGATAATCAATTTCAGTTTTAACATAATCAATATAATTTTGCTTTCTTATTAAATATGGTGTATAAATTAATATAGATAAATTTACTTGAGCTTTAGTTTCTGACGAAATGAATTGTCGATCGAATAAATATTATCTAATAACTTAATACCCATTGTTGATGTTGACTGACAGCATTTATAACTTGTTAGAATTCCGTCTCTTTATGTGATCATTTCCATCAAAGTAAAATAAAAAGTCTTATCGCTTTAGATTATTTTCGTCAATGGAGTTGAAATACCTTCTTTGTTAAAGTTATGAGTATATGGTATTGGTAACGTATAATGAACTTATACACAGAATATAGTTTCATGAATGTTATCGTAAAACGGTAAACACAGAAAGATTTCCTCCAATGAATGGAGTGGAACGTGATTGGATGATTTCAACAATTTTCAGAAATTGAAATTAGTCCATTTCCCTCGAATTTCCACTGCAAACTTTCATGAAGAAAGTGAGTTGATACATCAATTTGTTTAATCATCAGACGAAAACGACAATTTTTGCAATTCACTGTCTACATGAGCATGCAATCAAAATGATATCAATTTGTGATACTCTTCAAGATCATCATAAATCAACCACTATAACAAACAAAGAAATAAAACTCTCATAAAGTTAATTTGATGCAGTACGAAACTTGCACTGGTACATTAAAAAATGTTTGACAAATTAAATTGTCTACAAGCTATAGGAGTATAAGGACAGCGCTTCCTTTATCATTTTTAGTATCAACTGGGCCGCCTTCACATTCGTTCGTTCCTACATCAAATGGTACACGTCTTAAGACATCGTTAATCTAGAATGCCACTATTGACTTTAAATATTTCGAATTCTCTCTCAGAATGTCAAATGTCAGCCCTTCCCAGCTCTTGGCATGTGATAATGATGGCACGGAAATGACTCCAATTCTCAACTGTAGATTGAAGATTTCCAAGCTCCAAATAATGCCGAAGTCAGTTGGACATTGAAGATATTCTAAAGTTTTTCTAAACGTTTATTCAATTTTATTTTAAGGTATTTATATAATGCTTTTGAAGAATTAAATTTTCTATCAAGTAACAACCTATCAAATCTTTTAAATATTATCTCGAAAATGAAGTATGGCTTGATCGTTATGAATATCAACCTAGTGTAATATATGCAGTAAGAAAGCAAGGAAGAAAGTTTGATGGATCAGCCAGACACTTATATAAGTGAGTAGTTAAACCATATTGTAGAGTTGTTAAAAGTTTAATGAGGAAGTACTTCGATTTTTTAGTTTGACCGAAATCGTCTTAGAATGTTTCCCGTCCTTGTTTGATGACGGTTACTCTTCTAAATCATACATAGGAGTTGAATACGTCGGAACAGTTCAAATGATCGACAACTTATTTGTCTTATCTTCCTAAACAATTTGAAAGTTTCAACCAAAAAGAAAAACAAAGTGCATTCGACATTAGCAAATTGTATATGTCACGCTACATTAACCTAGCAAAAAATGCCACCTTTATGCTTCTCTCTGGGATCGGGATAAGTGTGATTCAAAACTATCCGAAAATATTCCACAAACAATAGCAAGAGTCATTCGTACGGTAGAGGAAAACCACTTGACGTACACGAATCGATTTAGAACACACAATGCCTACAAGTTATGTGTATGAGTCATTTAATGGTAATATTGGCAGTCATGCAATGAAGAGCGTTTCCTTCTTAAGGGATATGAAATATGAATATATAGAAATGAGTAAGAAAAACAAGCCTTTGACTTTTTTCTTTGCACATATACCTGTGTGTATTTACTTCATTTTTTCATGCTTCATTGCTTAATAAATAATAAGTCGCATGATTACATTTTTCTGTGTTGCATCTTTGAAAATACGTTCGAATAAATTTTGCATTCTAGATATTCAGAAAGAATTCTTTTCTCAATGTTTTTCATTTTATGTTAGATACTAATTATAATGGCTACATCAGTACATACTGTGAAAAGTGAGATATCAGAAGCATATACATTAGTTTGGCTTGATGGTTTAGTTAATTTATCCGAAGACAACCTTGATACTCAACGACTTATTCGAAAATCTATTAATCCTTTGGTAGTATTTGATGATCCTGACAAATGCTTGGCATATTTTATACCACGCATTCAGCGCAAATTTGTTTTCGTGGCAAGTGGTCGATTAGGACAAATAATCGTACCACGCATTGAACAATTTCCACATATCATTTCAATCTATATTTATTGTTCTGACAAACAACGAAATAAATTATGGGCCGATCAATTCTTAAAAGTAAAGTTTAAATTCATGAAACGGAGAGAAAAATTTCTTCTATCGTTTAGATAAAAGCTGTAATTACTGATATAACTGAATTGATAACACGAATTCAATCTGATCATGTTGAAAGAAATGAGTACAAAATCAATGAATCATTACCGATGAATTTTTTTCATAAGAAATCTCTAAGCAAACAATCTAGTATGATAAATAATGATAATTTTATCAATTCTCAATTGCTGATAAATTGCTTGAGTCAAATGAAATCGTCATTAAATGAAACGAGTACTCTTTTATCTATTTGTAAAGAAAAATACAAAAAGAATCCGCAAGAATTAAGAATTATTTCTGAATTTGAAGAAGATTATTCATCGGATCGTGCCATATGGTGGTTAACAAGAGATTCGTTTGTTTCTTCCATTTTAACCAAAGCATTTCAAGTGTTGGATATTGATTTATTGTATTTTTTTCATTCTTTTATTGGCGATGTTCGACAAAAATTAAAAGAAAATCACTATGCATATCGTGTACGTACATATCGAGCACAACTGTTGTCAAGTCAAGAGATCAAATCATTAAAATATTCTATTGGAGAATTTGTTTCTATTAATACGTTTTTTCTCACAATACCTAATCGTGAACGAGCACTTACAATGCTTCAAAATGTTTCTCCAGGCTCTGAGTTAAAACGAGTTCTATTCGAAATCGATGCCGATTCTAGTATTGAAAACATAAAGCCATTTAGTGATATAACAGAATTAAATTATTTTTTCGGCGTAGAACTTATACTTTTTATGGCTGGGACAATATTTCATCCGGTTGATATTTGCGAAGAAAATGATATGACGATCATCCAAATGGAGCTATGTAATGATAATGATCACAATATTACGGAAATGTTAGAAGATGTAAAAGCAGAAAGTAATGATGATCTTTTAACGGTAATTTCATTTGGACAAATACTATCGAAAATGAAAAGATTCGATGATGCTGAAAGGCATTACAGTCGATTATTAGAAAAAATGCCTTATGATCATACGTCGACTGTTCGTTGTTATCAAGGCTTTGGCAAAATAGCAATTGAAAAAAAAGATTATGATTTGAGCCTTTTTTGGTATCAAAAAGCACTCGATCTGGATCAATCGATATTAAGATCTGAAGATCCTCAAATTGCTGCTGGATATAATACTATCGCAAATGTTTACATCTACAAAAAACAATACAAAGACGCAATCGATTCATACAATAAAGCATTAAGTGTATTGATAAAATCATTAGGTAAAGAGCATCCAAAAGTGGCGATATGTTATAAAAGTATGGCTTATGCATTAGAACAGCAACAGCGCTATCCTGAAGCTATAAGTTATTATCAAAAAATGTTAACGATCTATGAAAAATTTCTCACTGCAAATCATCCCGATACAGCTAAATTAAATAGTTATATAGCAGATATTTATAGTATTATCAACGACACCGGCCAAGCATTGAAATATTATAAAGCAGCGTTGAAAATCTTCGCTAAAATTTATCCGATTAATCATTCAGATATGATAACAACAATGAAAAAAATTGCCTGTACGTATGAAGCAGCTGGTGATTATAGAAAAGCCTTAACACAATTCGACAGAATAGCTACTATATATAGCCAATCTTCGCCTTCCGATGATTCTCAGATTGTGGAAATTCAGCAAGATATTAATCGTGTACATGGGAAACTCAAATAAAAAGAAGTTAATCAATTTTCTTCAATCTATCTATTTCCTTTTTTATCATTAAGAATAATACTATTTATGCTATTTATGTATTCATTTTGTTGCTGATTTTTGTTTCGATTCGAAGATGGTGAAAAAACAAATTTCTAACATGTCATTTTCTGTTCAATTCTTGAGGTTCAAGCTGTTTGATTAATTCGCTATTCAGAAATTGATATGGAGGATATCTACTTCTGATTTCATACACATATATAATCACAATGGTTTTTTGTAGCATGAAACTATAGAGTGGTATATAATGCAAGCATTGGTCTCTAGTATCAAATAGATGAAATGCTTTTTTATTCTTTGTCGTGTTTTTGCTTTGCATCTATACTAAGACTATCGCTTTACAATAAACGAAACCATCATGCTTTTTCGTTTTCCTTTCTTGTTACTTTTGTATGACTTATTATCAGACAAAATTCATGGTTTAATACCAGTCCAATCATGTGCTGATATCATTCGTCCAAGTCAAACTTATTTACCAGCTGATTCAACATTAAAAATTGGTACTAGATCAGTATATAGCTATCAAGAATGTGGAAAACGATGCCGGGTGACGACATTATGTCGGACGGCTGTTTGGTGTTTCGGACTATGTACGATGTATCAAGAATATGTAGCATTTGGAAAACGTTTACCTGATCTGAATTGTATGCTTATTACACTGTCCGGTATTGCATTCAACGAAGTAATATTGTTTGGTTCGTTTTTAAGTTGATCAAAGAAAAATAACTGTCTACTTCATTTTGAAAAAAAATTTCATGCCGAATATTTATTAGTCTTGAAAGATGAAAATACCTTAAGATCTAATCAGTCATTTTATTCGACTTCTGAATGATAGGTTCTAGCAGTAATGATTTTAAAAAACGATAAAAACTCACTTTTGATTTTGTAACAATATTTTGTTTGTACACCATTGATATTATAAAAGTGACAGAATAGTCGAAAAACAAATGAATAAGCAACAAAATCGAAAAGACAAAAAGAAATATATTTGAAAAAATTTTTATGAGTTACTTTGATGAGACTACTGAAATCGCTCAGAGTTATAACACTAAAACTACAACATTTTTCTATACGGAAATAGCTACTAAAAAATCGTTTTACGCTGACAAGTCTATGGCAAGATAATAGAATGACGAATGATGTTCGATTTTCGATCATCGCTAAGCACACATCTTGACGAGACGACAAGATACCTGAAAAGTATCATGAATACACTCCTCCGCATAAGTATGAGATATTTTCGAAAACTATAAAAACAAAGAGTATCAATCATATAATGACATAAATTAAACATTCCTAAATGTTTCAATCAGACGCAATGTATATATTGCTCAAAATGTATAACATCAGCAAAAAAATTACTGGCATGGGTTTACTCTCGATTCGACCCAAATTAGTCAATTAGACGATTCTACTCTTAAATGTTTTTCTCAATTCGTTCCTAATTAGTTATCAATGAAGTAGTTATGCTTTTATATCATAGAGCTTTATAAAAAAAATGACAATATAGTATCAACAATAATGAAATAAATTTCAATTGCCATTTGTTGAGCAGCCATGTCTTAGCAGCGCTATCATTTTTTTTGATAACATATCTTGGTCATTCGAATTAAAATCTACTCAAACTTTTTATGAATCTGATATCTCGAGTAAAATTAAACAGAACCATCCATTATTGACTGCAGTTTTTGCAGCTACGTTTTCTTTTTATGAAAGTCATTGCTCCATGTTTACCATCAGATATTATTGCATCAGAAACTGGTGTGCATTTGTAGACACTAGGTTCTCCAAGAATAGTTGTACTTGTATGAAATGTGCAGTGAGAAAATCTACTTCGACATTTCCGATCATAGCACTACCATTTCTGTGATGACTTATTTATCCTCTTTTTAGTATATTGATGTCCATCATAATTGCGAACATTTCTGCCGCTTTCAGATAATGTAAATTTAAGCATATCAAGCCGAATACAATATGATCGATAGATTACGAATTTATGTTGCTAACAACATCGGCTTATATAAACGAAGAAAAAGAAACTAGGGTACTGCTGACTTATTTTTCGTGACTATAATGATACATCCACCATGGTTGTGTGAGACAGCACCTGACACACATAAAAATTATATAATTAAGATAACCGATGAAAAACCAAATGAAAAAGATCATACGATTAGTATGATATCAAAAGAATAATAATTATGCGGTGCATAACACGAAACAAACAGAAAAGTTATAAATCGTACGATCATTATACAATAGTCATCATGGAAGGGACGAATTGAGAGAAAAAATGAAGGGAAGAATCGTGTAATTGATTATTTTAGGACGAATCGAGAGGATCCCTTGGCATGCGTTCAAAACTCAACTGTTAAGATAAATATGCATCTATTTTTTAGGGATAAGATCATGTAGAAACTATATCGGTTGTCCCAGAAATGATAGGTGTCCCGGTATTTTAATTATGGCTCGATCAATATTGAATCGTTTAAACTGAGTTTTTTACTAAACAATACATCATTCGATTCTATACAAAGTTGTATAAAATGTTTTAATATATGATATAGTCATTAAAACTTATGGACGAAGCGTTGCGAGATCTTAAAATGACGAATTTCGTAATCGCAATTTTTCAAAGGATCGATTAACTTTTTGAAACAAAAGAACAGTTATCTAGCTGTTTTCCGGTTTGTTTTTCCATACTCTAAAATGGGTTTGTTCTCATTATCTTTAATGAAAGTCGTTGAAACAGATTAGCGATGCTTCAACGATGTCATATCTTACAGAACGATATGAAATCATGAAAATTGATCTTCTCACTCTATATTTTTATACAAATACTTCAATGTATGCTAGACTATCACATATAGAAGATAGGCTAATCATTTGTTTCAAAAACAACAAAAATACTTAAACGTCAAAAGTTATTTCAGGACATAGACGCAGGAGTTTGGTAAAATGACACCAAGTTCTTGTCGTAAATTCGAAATATATGCAAAAAGGAAAAACTTGTCCACAAGAAAATCAAAGTGTTGAATACAATTCTGAGCTGTCATCTAAAAAGAGTTTTTCAAGAACTTCAAAAGGAAGATGATAGCAACTGACTAAATAATCTTAGAAAATTCGTAATTTTGGGATCTCACAGCGTTTAGTCCAGATTTTCTCATGACTACATCATGTATTAAAACATGTTCATGCAACTTTGTATAGAATTGAATAAAGAAATGTTTAGTAAAAAATTCAATTTAAACGATTGAATATTGATCGAGTTACTATTAAAATATTGCGACCCCCATTATTTGTGGCACACCTGTTATTTTTTTTTTATTTTCGGCGAAATGATTTGCCTTTGATCGATAAGAATCTTATCTAGACGCATGAATTTTTTTTACGATAGACCTAATACTCGAACTCTTCAGTATTTTACCCTAATTTTACACAGAACAACTCACAGTCATAGGATGACATTAGAGAGCATTCTACATTAGCTACAAATATCTATATTTTCTAATTCGAATCAATATTGACATGCTATAAGTTTGCTGACAATTATCTAGATTGAACCAACTATCAGAATTGTCAACAATGTTGTTTACAAAGCATCACAATCAAAATATTATGAACAAACTTTGCTGGTCAATTCACTTGATGAATGTATTCAACTGTGTCGACTTGATTCTCATTGTATGTGTATGATAATAAATCATAGTGTCAGAAAAATTCAATCATTTTCTTTCTGCATGTACATCTCTAGGTCTAACAGCATCGTATCAGTCTAGTACGAGAAATTGTTCAATGTTTGCTGAACATGCATCGCACGGTCGTAATTTTACTGATTTCGATTCGACAACGATTATATTGGATACATGTGCCGGTCGAGATTCACGTATCTACCCATGTTTAATCGATGCAACACAAGCTCATAAGAAACTATGTGATTTATTCGCAGAAACTCAACCTATTCGACTTCATCCATCGGAAATGTCAACTGAATCTAATGTTTATACTGGATGGTTAACGAAATCATCAGTTTATTGGGCAATAACAATTGATAGTGAAGGTGTACTGTTACGTGCACCTTATGATATGAAAATAGTCGATCCATTATTAGTTGGATACGAATTTGATTCGATCGATGAAGAATATTATCATATTACTGTTGCTCAACATAAACGAATTCCTGTTGTTTACATTGGCACGAAATCATATAAAGATCATAGAATTTATCGAATTCGTTTAACAGAAAAAAACATAACTAAACATGATCTTCTATCGAAGTTCGTATTAGAGCCACATTGTCAATGGTGTTACTTTGCCATCGATGAATCTGATCATATTTATGTATCAATGGATAATGGTAATTCCATAGTGCACTATGATAATCATGGTACCAAATTGAATTCAATTCATTTGCCATCACCATCGGGTCTCATCATTCGTAATCGGGATATATGGATCGTTAATGATTCACAATTAACTATCATTACTCAAGAATTATTAAAGAATCGAACATATATTTATCGTATTAAAGATCAACTAGATCTTTCTTCACTGTCTAATTTAACACTAAACAAACCTTTGAACTTTTCTAATTCTTCCAAATTTATGCCACATCATCTTGATATTGATAATTATGGACGCGTATATATTACCGGTACATTACTAGATATGTTGTCGACGAACAATCGAAATTTACCAAGTAATTATTCACAACTCTATATAATTACTGATTATGAACAAGAGATACCATCAGTAGTTTGTGCTGGACCATGGGGCATGTTCGGTGTTAATGTTTATCATTCGAAAATTAAATTACATATGTTAACATCGACGAATGAATCCGTTTTTAAGTTGTATTCAACTCCTTGAATCACACAAAATCTATTGTTTCATTCGTTTTTACTTCGAAACTAATACGAACAGAAATGAAAATAAATGCTACATAAATTAATAAAACCATAGATTGAATTGAATAACTACTAATTACGATACAAAATTAAGTGAATCTATCCTTCGAAAGCATCGTCAATTTTCTATATATATATATGATATTTTAAATCTAGCTTTTATGTCGATGTTCATTATACATCGATTAAAATCTTAAATTTTGTAAAGCGTATGTCATGCACTGAGAATTTTTCTTTTCTACGATACTTAGATAAAAATTCATTGTAATTTATGCAGACGATTTTGAAAAAATAACGTATTTATGCATGCAGATATGTGTTTATTTCAAAAGAAAAGTATCTTGGAGTTTTTCATAAGAGACTCTCTAAAACCTTTAACAGTATTTACCAATGAAAATGGCCCAAGTTCTCTTCAATTGTTAAGTCAAATCGATTTAACAAATATTTCGGCTAATACGACCCATACACATATCTTGTCTAGCTCGTATCGGATCAAATTTCAAACTTTACGTTCTATTGATATTTTCATTAGATGAATCACACATTTATTAAGCAAGATGAATGCAGCTTATGCTTGGGGAGTAAAACGAGTCGCTCAGTAAAAGAAATCGGTGAATAAATTTCTTTTGATCAACAATCTATGTGCCCTTCTTTGATATTTGTTTCTTTTCTGTTTCTAATTACGATGCCATCTTTATTGCTTATTCGAATGTTAATATTTTCTGTCTTTTTGACATTTTAACCCTTGTACGGTTCTTGTAGATCCGACGACACCCAGCACGCTGTTTTTTACTTGAAGATCTATTCTTTTCGGACCCATTTCATGGCTAATCGTTTCTCTTCTAACGATGTACAAGAGTCACATGAGATTTTGTTCAAAAGCCTTACCAGTACAACATCGACGTGTGGGTCCACGTGGACTCTCTGAGACCTTTCGTGTCATACACATGGTTTTTATTCATATTATATTTGTTATTTATTACCTCGATGGTTATTTACCAACGATTCGCTACTCCAACACTGCCAATTGTGAATCACGAGCTTTTTGTCAGTGTCTGACAAATTTTGTTACATCTTTGTCAAAATACTTTTGTCATCGCCTTTGGTCATAGTCATGACAACCATACTCGAGTTTTTTTCCGTTGAAAATAACTAACCTAAAATGGTCAAAGGTGTTCAAGTACAGAACTCAATATTTTTCTGATTTTTAAGAAAACAAAGTAACTACTAAATCAAATCTAAAAAGACTCCGAGAGATTCTTCTTACAAATAATAAGGGATTCGATCGTACTGCTTCTGAGGATGATGAATTGAATTTCAATGTAGATTATTCTGCATCTGGTACGGAATCCGATGACACATCCACTGATGAATGCCTTTCGAAAGAAGATGAATCATCTGATTCCTACTTCAGTGATGATGACATAAGCATCAATAATCAGTCTGAATCAGTGGGTAAACGTGGTGTAACGTGATGAGCAGAACATAGTGAAGACCTTTGTCGTCTTCGTGCGACCGATATAATCAAGAAGAGGTCAAGTGCTGTTTGTTACTACTGTTAAGACAATTCTTGAAGTATTCAAACTCTTCTTCACAAATGATATATTAGATGCAATTGTATGAGGCTTCTTTAATTTTTAACATGAGTAGATATATATGCATGTATATATATATAACAACATTCACTATTCATGTTATAATCGTATACATTGTTCATTAGATAGTATTTTTAAGTCGTAATTTTATCGTCATCTCTATCATAAAAGTTCTTTAAATGCGATCGTTTTTATACAGTACAACTATACTAAACGATGCGCGCTTCGAAAAAGCTCATAATACAGGCTTTGATTCATCGTATCTATCGCAAAATATCAAGTTCTCATACTCATGTGCATTTGGGTCCTACTGGACTCACATACATCTTTTGTGTGACAAGATGGAAAAACCCTACAAGAGTTAAACAAATTCCAATTCATGAGTGGATTGTTGTTGAAGTGTTTATGTTCAAACCGTTTCAAAGCAATATTTATTAACAATAGAGTAAAATTTTTACTTTTAAAATAAATTCATAATAAATTATTCACAATGTTCTTTTGATTTAATAATGTTCCATTTATAGTGTAGGAGGAGGGACAAAGAAAAAAAAAACCTTTTACAATAAAAAATGACACTAAAAAATAAAATACTGTTATTTATTAATCCTCAGTTTCCATTTGAAACGTTTGATTTTGTTATCAATTTTTCTTTTATCATTATTCTCCACCTCATCAATATTGATTGTTGTTGACGATGATGATTCGGATGAAGACGGTGCCGAGGATGATGTTGATGATTGAGAATTTTTGAGATCAAAACTTCTTGATAAATCCATAGCCAATGAATATCCAGATACGATCATACTTTCATCTTGCTGATCATTCGAAAGATTTTCTTTGTTTTGATTAGTCATATTTTTATTCAAGGCAAACAATTCTTCATTTGAAAATGCTCGACGATGATTCGATTTTTGTTGATGAACGAATGGCGAACGATTATGTCGTAGTGATGATTTTGAATAATGTAAAACAATTGTCGATAATGACATACTTCGTTGATGACGTTGCGAAGAATTTATTTGACGATTTTTTGAATATTTCGATGATGATGCATGTAACATGGTAGGTAGTGTTCGAGTATTTAATTGTTGTTGATGAGCAAAATTGGCAACGCTTTGACGCCAATCTAATGGAATTCTATCATGACAAAATGATGATGCACGTTCTGGGGGATGGATTGTTTTATGTTCAAGACTTGGCAACGGAGAATTAGCTTCTAAATATTATCAAGAAATTATTGGTTGATATTATAAAAATGAAGCAACGAGCATTCTTTTTACAATTGTTTTCAATTTCAACTGTCAAAAAATAATCTTTGAAAAATGTTTGATTCATACTACATGTGTCTCTTTTTTTTATTCGAAAACTTTGGTTCTACTCACTAACGATTATTTTTACCATCAAATTAGATAACAACGAAGACTTCGATTTAGTAATCAATAGAATATTTCGTTATTAATTGTCTGTGTTGATAAATCAAACGTATTTCGTAATAGTACCATTTTTGTTTTTGAAGAGAATCCGAATTCTTTTTTTTACAAACAAATTGTAGAGAATTCAAATTTAGATTTGATAAAGTGTCGGACGAAGAGACCTTCTTTTTTTTTGCCTATGATTGTTTGCATACGATATTCTAGTAGATTTATTCAATATTAAATTATCTTGTTTCAATATTTACTTATCTGGTACGACAATGGCAACTACCTCCTTTACTTCAATCATTTTTCAGGATCATTACTATTTCACGGAATTGTCTCGTATCGCTCATTTAAATAGAATACATTCTGTTCAAAAGAAATATTCATGATTGCACAATAAACTTATGTTTATATGTTATTAAGAATTATACGTATGTTCTAGAAACATGATTAAAAATTTAATAATGAATAGAGATGGTTTCGATTAGTTTCTTTCATGTTTTTAACCACAGTCTAATTCTAGTCTGCATCCAAGGAAAAATATTCCAACAAAATCTATTACTGTTTCATCGACTATAATTCTTTAATATTTGCTTCTTAATTTATTGAGTTGGTCACTAGGAATTGATGGAGTGATCTCTCTTACGATATGTCAAGATGGATGTGATTTATAAAATTTTACGATTGAAACTATAGAATATTGAAGTGGAATTTTTAGTTTCGATCAAAATAGTTTATTCTTGCTATAAGTTTGCTCGAATACATTTCGTATCACGAAATAGTTCAGTTTCAAGTAACTTGGCTATATGATTTACTAAGAATTCAGTTTCGGCTCTTGACCTAAGTTCTTGTACATGTCATTAATATGATATAGATAAAGATTGATGCCGATATGAAAACTTTGAAGGTTTTTCTATCAGTGTTTACCTTTGACTAATGAATCATCTTTACCATTCAATTCTTGTTTACATAGTTCTTCTAATTCTACTTCTTTATCATGTAACTGTTTATGTAATTGTTGCAGTTGTTCACATAATGCGATCTGTTTATTAATATTTTGTTGTGTAACAACTAGCTTCAATTGTGTTGTTGTTGTTGTTTGTGTTATACGTTGAACTAATTTTTCATGATCATCTTTTTCAACTGTTTGATCATTAACAGATAGAATAACGGAGCCAGGGCGTAAGCCAGCTTCCCATGCTGGACTTCTATCGTCCACATGATCAACATACGTAACCAATTGTATTGGTGCTATTTGTGATGTTGAACTAAATGAATTTGACGTTGATGATTTGTGACTCTTTTCACTTTCAGATGATGATGAAAGAAGTGACGATGCCGATTCATCGGTTGATAATGGATTTAACGAAGCAATGCCATATGTTTGAATTGAAAAACCATATGATATATTACTTGTCGGTTTTTCAATAATAATTGTACGTGGACGATAGAGATCTGATGACGATGAAAGATGTCGACGAAAAATCGGTACACGAATTACAGGTGCTAACGAGGAAGAAGATACACTTAGCATTACGTATTTCTAGTGATTCTTCTTTCACTGGTTATTTATCGTTCTTCATGTCAAAACTAAATCCATAAAATAATATATGGAGGAAATGTAATTGTCCATTAGTTCAACAATCAAAATTATTATTTTAGTATAAAGAATTAGAAACAGATAGAATGGTATATGTTATTATAGATGTTAATCGATGAATATTTAATAACTGAAAATATACGTGAAGGTTCAAATACAAACTATTCCAAGATGGCGACACATAACTTATTCTTTTTTTCCGAATAGATAGATTTGTTAATAGTTAATGTATTAACTATGATCATTTTCATGCTAGTCTCATTAGTTTTGCGTTTGATTTCTAGATTTTTATTGTTTTCTTTGAAATCAATCAGAAAATCATCATGGATAAAAACCCAACTGGTGGTGTTATGGCACGCGTTGTTAAAATTCTTGGTCGTACTGGCAGTCAGGGACAATGTACACAAGTTCGCGTCGAAATTATCGATACATCTACATCGAAACGATCGATTATTCGTAATGTCAAGGGTCCAGTGTAAGTATTTGTTTTGATTCTAAATTACGTTTTTTCTCTAACAATCTAATTCTACTTTGATTTTAGACGTGTTGACGACGTACTAGTTCTTCTCGAATCCGAACGTGAAGCACGCCGACTTCGATAAAACCTGAAGAAAATTGTTTATGCCAATTTGAATAAAACAATGGCGCTATCGTTGTTTGTTTTTTAATTTTTCTATCTATTATTCGATAACATCGAAAAGATATAAAGAAGATTAATAAACAAATGGATGTAACAAGATTTATAATTTTATCATGTATTATTTTATAACGTTTAAAAATAATTTCTACGACGCATAGCATATATCATCTTGTATCTCAAAAACAAGCCTACCTTCTATTTTCGATTACGATCTTTGCACAAAAAAAACAGTAATTAATGAAGCAAGTTCGATAAACTTCGACTTATTCATTTGCAAAGCTATTTTAAGTTTTTTTTAGAGGTTTACTTAAGTTGTTCTCTTGTTTTTGAGTTAACCAGAGATGATCGATGATCTTTATTTGCTTCGAGAAACATTTCAAACTTTTCTCATTGCCAACAATGCATCATCTTTCTATCGTAATTATTACGTAGTAAGAAATGTTAATACGTACTATCATTAGTGCATTATTGTTTGAAACAAAAATTCGTTCAAACAATCATATGAAGGAATTTGTTTCATTTCAAAAAATTTCAATTATCGTGAACAAAGTTTTGCGTTGGAAACGATGCTTGCATGTTATATCTCAAAGTTAACCTACATCGCTTTCAATTAGAATCATTTATGAATAATTGTAGAGAAATCAATTCATGCACTGATAAAACAAAATAGACAATGAGAGATATGTATATAAGCCCCTGCTATTCCGATGTATAATTACTCAGTCTTACAAATTTATTAATCATGTAAATATTGAGATTAACAGAAATTGTCGACTGCAACAATAGGTATTTCTAGAATTCGACACTTGCATGTCTAGTTTTTGCATGATTCCATATTTAAATCTCATATTAGTCAATTTTTGAAAGTTTGCCACATTACAAACAATCTCATTCGAATAGCAAGACTATCACTGTCCTATTGATCAATCAGTTTTCTTCTGAATGGAAGAATCCAGAAAAAAATAAGCTTCTAAAACCAATTCAATGTTTCATCATATTGTGTAGGTATTAATGTAGCCAAGTAAGAATCGACTAGATTCATGTTTGTCAGAAATAAGATTTTTTGGCTACTGGCTTAGCCAAGTATAACATCGACAGAGATGTTCGTATGTGCTTCTACAGAAATTTATTGTCGAAAATAAAATTCACTACACAACTATCATTAATATGTTATCAAATAAGCCATAGGTTCTGTATGTGAGATTGAGCTTTAAACATTAATCTTTCCAAATATCACGACCAACGTTACTGATGGTCATCAGCTTCTTATTGTTGAACCAAATCTTATATAATATGAATTGTTAGTTTTAAAACTGTTTTCGTACCCATGACGCATATGTACGTAGAAGAACAATTCTTAAACCGCACGAATTTCAAAACTTCAATGATCAGCTTGAGTTGTATTCTGTGTTTTCCACAAAAGAACCAGTCCTTTAATTACTTGGTTTGTATTGAGCTGTCGTTGGTTGTATAGTATTGACGAAATATCAATCTCAATTGAACAGTACACTATCATGAAAGTTGAAATCAGTAAGGCTAATATCAATATTATCTATTTAAAAGATGTTCGGATGTACGACAGTGCTTCTTAGGGTCTGAATGGTTAACTTGTAATAGATAAAATCATGAAACTCATTTGAATTTGAACGACTAACATGTACTGCCATAACTTTAGTTTTCGTTCGAATAATTAGAACTGAGGGATGTTTCTTTTTATCCCATGTGGTAACAGTGAAGTACGAAAGAAATAAACAATGTTAAAAGCATAGAACTATTTTTTTATTGATTTTTAATATCTAAAATATGCTTCATTCGATATCAGCAATCCGAATAAGACAGGTCTCAATGGATTTCAAAGTATATTAGTTAGTTAATCATGTCACTTTGCTTACTTGAAAATAATTTATCCTCATTGCGTTTTATTTGATTGACTCTGTCTAGACTCAACTTTTATTCATGAAAATGCCAATGCAAATATTGATAATGTGGATGTCACCTTACAATCTATTGCAAAGTTACGACCGAACTCATGATATTTGATAAATACTGAACAGATTCATGATAAGATTCTAAATTCATATGATTCTATCTGTTTTCTTGTTACGTTTTAATAACAGTCAAATGTAGCTGACATCGAACACCATTTTGACGTTCTTTTCATTCTATAAAATATAATTCATTACTAATGAAAAAAATTACAGCACATGACGATCAAACAAAAACATTTCTTTTAAATATATCTATTTGAAATTCGATGAATTTAGTTTATATCAAAATCACATCCCATACCTTATTTAATCTCGATAGAAATAATGAATGAACCAAGAGATATTAATTTAAAAAAGAATTTTTCTATTAAAAATCTAAGCTTTCATTTGAGTTTGTCATGCTTAGAAGATTACTGAACTCGTCGTTCAGCTTTCTCTGCTTCAGAGATGATTGGCATTCTGTGTTAATGAGTTTACATGAAATTCCTCAATTTAACTGATCTATGCACCACTCCTTTCGTTTCTTAATCAGTTGTTTTCTCGTGCTCAAAATTGTTTGTCAAAAAGCAAAAGAATTAGTCTACTTTAGCTGCATTCTATTTAATTCTGTATAGTCTAAAGTTCGATCAGAGGAATTTATATTCAAAACTCCTTTTGTTTGCGTCGTGACTTCGTCAATTTAGCTTTAACCAAGCGATAGTTTGTTGTATAGATTCATGTTGCGGGTGGAAATCAAAATTCACGACATAGATTTAGACAAGATGCTTTTTGAGTATTCATTTTTTATTAGTACATGCTCTCCATGGTAGAACAACGTATTTCGCTGTTTTTCATGACTATTTTCTTCGTAGATAGATTTTCCCAGCTAAATGACGTGAATCACTTGAATACTCAATTGAATATGAATACTAGTCTGTCTCAATAGGTAATACAATTGGGGATCCCCAAAATGACATTTTTTCAGTCCCGGTCCCTGTCCCAGTCTTAATTGCAAATAAAATGTACTTTTTTCGCAAATAAAAACTCAGACTCTGTATTTTTTTCAGAATGCACACGCCCTATATAAATATCAACTGACACTAGTATTTGAGAGTCAAAGGAATGTCTTTGACCTGAGAAGTAACTCAGGATCTGCAAGATTAGGGCTTCTATCTTTAGGGAAAGTTTCGAATTTTTTTGCAAGGTCAACTCTCAATCTTATGTTTACTTTTTTTATTTCCGACGAGTGGATAAGTTCTTCTCAAGTAAAGCATCGATGAGTACAACAAGAAAAATAAGCAATTCGCACTAAAAATGCCAAAACAATGATAAAACACTACAAATAAGAGGATGTTTAAACTAGGTGTGTACCAGTGTCAATGCAGAACTGAGGACTGAGTATCTATACAGCTCAACTCATCGTAAAATAAGTAAGGGTACCTTTGGTAAGTCACTACAAGGTATCTAGAGTTAGGAGTGTATTAGGTATGCACGAATGCTAGTCAACTAGGTGTCTGCCCGATTAAGTATCGATTTAACCGATCTACAATTCTATCAATAGTAAGTAACTTTATGATTTTAATGCATTATATTATCCAATCTTAATAATGAATTTAGTTATATAGATACCCGATCGGAGTGTGTATCAAGTGAACTGGCAGTGATGCATACCTTGTTTAAACAGCTACCGAGTGTAATCTATGCATATTTTGTTTTATATACTCGAAAACCTAGCCAGGTTTCCAAAAATTTTATTCTTGGAAACGGAATCGTAATCCGGAAAAATCTTTATCGGATTTAGAAAAATAAATAATCGGTTTAGAGATTTTTAATCAAAAACGAGTAAAAAATATACAGTTTAATACTTGATGGAAAAAAGCAGACCGGAATCATGCTAAGAACATATTAGTCCTGAGCCCGGGAAGACCGGGACCAGGGCCACTTTGTGGATCCTAAATACAATTGATTTTCTTGTCTCGCCTTTCTTTCGAATGTCCGAACAATCGATGTTCTATGTAACTTTCTTACACTGTGTGCAATATCTGTTCTAATGTCATCTGTTTTCATTACTTTTTATTCGTAATAAAATTGTTAAATCTGCAATCTAGGAATCTTGTTCATCGTCTGTTAGAAATATCCTTCTCATTTTTAATCATATATTTGAAGCAGTGTATCAACTCGTATAGATCATGAATTTCAACAATTCTTCTAATATTGGTTGATTTTAATTGATAAGTTTGTTTTCTGTGTGTACATTACACTCAAAAGTATCCCATAGGAAGTGAGTCATGCTCTACGGAGAAAAGTAGTTTGTTATAACGATACAGGGAAAGCATCGTATCGTTCATTTAGATAATGAGTGTTGTCAATTAGTTTTGAAAATGCGTCTTTTACATATTCAGTACTGAAAAAACCACCAATATTTAATTATAGTTCAGCGAAACAATTCTAGGCTATGCATAAAACTGGCTGACCTCTAAATATTATTAACAACAGTTTTTCAATAAATTATCTATTAAAAGAACCAAGTAGTCATGAATATCCATAGAGTATTATTTTGAGAAGTTCAACTGTTATTCAGTTTATGATACAGATTTGAGATTGGCCATTATCATACAAAACTAATACTGAAGTACAATCCTTCAATGACGAACATCATGTGACACAATCATATAAATTCTTCTGATATACTCTCCTTTTTTAAACTCATTGTTTTTTTCCATTGCTATTAATAAGAATTGAATTGGATTTCTATGCATCTAGAAATGCTATTTTTACTGGAAAATTTATCTCACGTTGTGATGCCACTATGCTCTTCATGTAAGATTACGATGGTAAAGTCTTGAATAAGACGAGCATAGTCGTAATATTCATGAGTTTAGTGATAGACATGGTGAAGCACTCAAAATGACATAGTTCTTGCATTCATTTTGTAGAGAAGTCATCGTAGAAAGAGACAACTTAAAGACATGTTTATTGTTTCGAATATGAAGATGTTGATACTAGAGGAGAGTGTTTCTAGTAAAAGTCCCTTGCTTGTCTTTGATTTCCTTTATAATAACAAGATCATGGTCATTGATAAAAATTTTACTGTAAATTGATTCTAGGAATCGATTTTACATATTTTTTTAAAAATATTTAAATGAGTTCTACTACATTTTTTTATAAAAAGGCTTTTATTGAGGACTATACAATAGTCCTATGTATAAAATATAAACTTGAAATCCAGCGTGAATCATGAAGAAATACGATTTGATAACATATAAGATTTAACGAGGCATGAAACTAAACATTATTAACAATGACAAAAAAATAAAACACGGTTCAGAAGCAACGACAAAAAAGAATTAATGAGCCGTTAAGTTTTAAAATTTTTTAAAACTTAAAAACACAAAAATGTACTTATGGAACAGTATGAAAGCGATGAAGAATAAAAAAAGGATACATCTTTGTTTCGGGGCAATCATTTTTTATGGCGATACCTACGAATTTTTGAAAATGAAACAAGACCCCAATTCATGATTTGTAAATTAAAATTTTCCTTACATTGCGAACTATTTACCACAGATTATCATGAAGTACGATATCTAGATACTGTGACTATGGTATGTGAAAATACTCGGCACCAGTTTATTCATTATAAAAAAAAACATAGTCATATTGCTTAATTGTTGTTTCAAATGTGCCTTTTAAAAATCGAACATAGATGTATAAGAGTTATGAAGCAATGCTCCGAAATGATTTCTCATAAAAAACTAAAGGGCTGTCAATAAGTTATTTATAATAATTTTCTTTATCGGTGTTGATCTTGTTAGTTGCATTATTTTCAATATATATGTCGTAGGACAAATTAAAATCCAGTTCAGTTTTAAATCGAACTAGGACAGATTGAAATTTTAATTATTCCTAGTTGATTTTAAAATTTTGATCTCAACTAGTTGATATTGAAATGCATTGTGAAGTGAACTAGTTGACTTTACAATTTTAAAATCAACTAGGAATAATTAAAATTT